>LOJH01003201.1:24938-41432 GCA_001685095.1 Ellobius talpinus | reverse complement strand
ATCTCTTAAAGAAGCCATGCAGTTTTTGCTGCTAATGTTGAGTTAGGAAGCCTTCTCTTAAAGAAGCCGCATCTCTGCTTACGGCCAGCAAACAGAGTCTATCTGGAAAAAAAATGTAGCTACCAAGAAGCTGTGCTTGACTCCTGTTTTTATGGGTCTAGAAGCCCTGTTTTGTTTTTCTTAAGCTTTTTAAGTCTTGTGTGGATTCATGCCTCAGATGGTGGGTACCATTTTGTAAGCAGAGACTGCTCATTCATTTCCCAGCTGCCCATACCCGAATAATCACACAGAAACTATATTAATTACAACACTGTTTGGCAAATAGTTCAGCGATTTTTCTAGCTAGCTCTTATATCTTAAATTAACCCATTTCTACTAATATATGTATCGACACGAGGCTGTGACCTACTGGTAAGGTTTTCTGGCATTTTTCTCCTTTGACAGCTATGTGGCATCTCTTTGATTCCACCTACTCTCTCTATATATGTTTTCCAGCCTGGCTTTTCTTTGTTAAGCCATTGGCCAAAACAGCTTTATTCATTAACAAATAAAAGCAACACAAGTACAGAAGGACCTCCCACATCAGAGAACCTGGAGATCTTATCCCATCCTGATCTGAGGCCACTATGTGTGGGAGCAGCAGGTAAATCCTTCCAAACTAAGGAACTCACACAGCTGTAGCCTCTGGTATTTGCAAGCATCAGTGACACCATTATCCTGAACCCTGCACATCAACATGACTTTAATTAGCTTAGCCTGTCAGTGGTATTAAGTTGGGGTTATTACAGACTCCAGTAAGTGCCTCACTTGGGGCTCAGCAGGTTTCAATAAGCAACATGCCTGTTGATAAAGCATTCTCCTCTCCCCAAGTCATCCCAGAAATGTTTTTTAATAAAGCAAATAATTCTATCAGAGAGAATGTTCTGTAAAAATGAACCCACTTATCAAAAACAGACAGTCTTCACAATCTGTCTTAGGACACTTCAGAGAAGCAGGAACAACTGAGAAAGAGGGTGGGTCCAAGAAAGAGGGTGGGTCTGAGAAAGGGAGTGTGTTCTTACAAGAGATTGGTTCAGATGATTGTAGAAGCTGAGGAATCCCTAAATCTGAAGGCCTGTCATCTACATGCCAGAGTTCCAGGAAAGCTGATGGCAGAACTGAGTCCAAATCAGGAGACCAGAGAACCAGGAACAGGAACATTTGGGATGAAATGTTTCAGCTCAGTTATGAATAAAATAGGGAGCAAATGCTTCCTTATACCTCCTTCTAATCCTGTCTATCACCATTGGTTATATTCAGGTCACCAATGAATTAAGGGATTCCTGCCTGCATTGGTGAGGACAATCTCCTGAGTCCATCACTTAGAATCTTCACCTTTATTGGAAATGCTTTCTCAGATGTGCCAAGAAGCATAGTTGAACCTGGGCACTCTGTAGTCAAATCAAATTGACATGGTTAACCTTCAGGGTGCCTTCCTCACCCTTACCAACAAGCAACACTTATAGGATATCCACAGAGTGGCAGCCTATGCCTTCCCCTTTTTCTCTGGCTCACACCTTGAATGCCTTACTTCCTTAAGTAAGGCTTTGAGGTTTCTCGGCTTCTGATGATCTGTGATTGAACTTGGAATCTGTTTGACAAAAGGAATAAACAGTCATGAGGCTGGATGACTGGACTCCATCTGTGTTACTTACTTTTGTGTTGCTGTGATATGATTATTGTACTTGAAAGGTTTATCTAGGCTCACAGTTTTGATGGATTAACATTAGCCCTGGGAAGGCTTGTTGGAGCAGCTGCATTGGCAGAAGTGGGAGTGTGGGGTGGTGGCTGTTCCATGTGGCAATAGAAGGGAAACAGGATTCAGACCAGAGCTTGAGATATATAGAACCTTGAAGGGTTTGCCTCTATTTACCTACCTTACCACTAAAACCTTCATAAAGTATCCCAAGCTGGATGTTCTGCCACTGGTTATCCCTTAGAGATATCCTCTCTAAGATAGCTATCAGGAAGAGAGAGGGACCCTGCATGGATACCTGCCTTCAAAATGCCCTTATCTCTACCACCAGACTTCACACTAGCAGTGTTGGCTCCATGAAAACTTCCAACCAAAGCACTCGATCACACTGAAAAACATGGCATTTGGAAGTTCTTATTTATGGAGTCTTAAAGTTTATGAAGTTGAATTCTACTACATTTACATGATGAAGCTTAGGAAGGATTATTTTCAAATATAAAATTCACATTATGTGTTTGACTTAGGTTTGAGCTATGGCAGTCCTCTCTCGGGTGATCAGTAAAGAAGTCTGTGTAGTGCGGTGGGACTCTGCTCATCCTGCACACAAGCATTTCTTAGAAGTTTAAAAAGCACTGGTCCTGGATTGCCAGCCTCTGAAGTTCTACTTCAGTTTTTTCTAGTCATTGAACTTTTCAAAACTCCCAGCTGAGGCACAGTTCTCCCATAGACATGACCCTGCCCCAGGATTTATGCAAAGGAAATTAAATCAATAGTTTCAGCCTGTTGTTTGTGACATGGTTCACAGTAGACTATATCTGAAAGGAATGTGCATCTGTTCCTTCTCTCATTGCTATGACCAAGTACCTCATAAAGAGCAAGTAGAAGGGAGGAAAGGGTTGCGTGGCTCACAGTTTGAGGGATACAGTCTACTGTATTGGGAAAGTCAAGGTGGCAGCAGCCTGAGGCAGCTGTTCATATTGCTGCCACAGCCAGGAAACAGAATGATGAAGGGTACTGCTCAGTCTCGTGTTTATGCAATCTGAAAGTCTAGCTAGCCCAGGGAATGGTGCCACCACAGTTGATGGGGACAGGAGGGAGGTCTTACCAACTCAAATTAACCTAATCTATAAATCCCTCACAGTTTGCCCAGAGATTTGTTTTCATGTGATTCTAAATTCTACCCGGTTGACATTCAATATAAACTATCACACATCCTAAATCTCTTCATGGGAATGAATAGATAAATATGAAGTGTGCACATACAACAGAATAGTATCCAGTCCTAAAGAGCATGGCAGCCTGTCATCTGTAGCATGGGTGAACCTGGAGATCATTATATTAAATGAAATGAGCCGTTTCACATGCTATTGCTTACATATGGATTTTATAAAAGTAATTTCATAGAAATGGAGAATAGGGTGGTATTTTCCCATGGGGAGGGAATAGGGAATATGGAAAGAGTGACGGATTGCCATGACACTGGCCCAAGAATCAGAAATGTTAGATAAACAAGAAGAATAAGCTTACAAGACCCATTTAACCGCATAGTGATTGTAGTTAACATTTATTATGTCACTGAAATTGAGAG
Organism: Ellobius talpinus; assembly: GCA_001685095.1. Lineage (NCBI taxonomy): Eukaryota > Metazoa > Chordata > Mammalia > Rodentia > Cricetidae > Ellobius > Ellobius talpinus. The sequence goes on along the minus strand of LOJH01003201.1, from coordinate 38,109 downwards.
GTGATGCATAAGCTAGGACATAAAGAAGAGTTTCCATGAGGGTTGTATGTATGCTTCATCCTGATCCACAGTCTAATGGCTCATATATGCTTTCGATTTGGCATTGTTGAAACCATAACAATGATAGGCCCTCCCACTCCTAATGTGAGAATTAAAATGATAATATATATAAATACCTCCGGTCCTCAGAATTCCAGCATGGTCAGAGATTCCTTCAAACCTAGAGATTTCTAGCTGGGAGTGTGTTTGGAATCAACAAGGATAACTAAGCCTCTGTGATAGGCAGCTTCTAGGTCTGCATGGTAAGAAGGCACCAGCTGGGATCTCTCTGAAGACAAATTCCAATAAAGGGCTAATTATTTTCAAAGGAAGTTACTGTGTGTGTACTTCTGTGGGTGTGTGTAAGTGCTGGTGTGTCCCTGGGGAGGACAACCTTGAGTATCATTTCTCAGGTACCATCCACCTATCTGTTTTTAAGACAGGGTCTCATACTAGCCTGGAACTTGTCAGGAAGGCTAAGCTGAATGGCCGTGATCCCAGGTTATCTACCTTCCTCTTCCTGCTCAGCCCTGAGATTATGAGCACAAACCTCCATGTCCATTTGGGGGTTTTGTTTGGTGGCTCATTTGTTTGTTTTTGTTGTTTTTCATTTTTAGGCAGTTTTAGGAGATTGAACTTCGGTCTTCAGGCTTGTTAGACAAGTGCTTCATTGACCGAGTTGTCTCCTCACCACTATTACAAGCTTTCTGTATGTTGTGATTCAACTCAAAGAATGGAAGTCATATTAACAGAAAACAAATGGCTTCCTGTTGTTTGCAGGAAGTCCAGAGAAGTAGACAGAGGGATGGAGAAACAGGCAAACATGTTGCCATAGTGACCAGGTGGTCTGACATCTCCCCAGAGAGGTGGAGGAGCAGAATGTATCTAGAGTTAAGCTTAGTGGAAAAAAATCAAAGCAAATTGGTTGTAAACAATACCTCTTGCCTCTTAAGGGAATATATACAGCCTCCTCCTTGCGATTAATATTTACTTAGAAGGATTAAAGAGTAGAGACTTTTTGTCCCTTGTTTTGTTTTGAGACAGGGTGTCACTAGCAATGCAGGCTGACTTAGGACTTTCCCATTCCCGTTTCAGCTTTACCACAGCTAGGATTACAGGTATGCTTACCACCCCTAACTAGAATGATGTTAGTAAAACAAAGAAAAATAGAGACATAGATACACACAAAGGGAAGCATTAAAACAAGAGCCATAGAGGAGTTGGTCAAATACTTGCCTTCATAGTGAACGCAACACTTGGGAAAAGAATTTCCAATTTACAAGTGAATAAGCCTTGTAGAAAGAGAGCATAGATTAAATAGGATAAGAACTGTGTGGATTTGTGATAACTTTAATATGTGTTAAATATTCAGCTATAAAAAGTCCTCCCTCCCTGCATTTCTAATTATAAACTGGCATATTCATTTAAACATTGTCAGCGAGAGATCAGAATTCTCACTTTTCAGTGCTTCAGCAGGAAGAAAGCCCTTAAGGTCTGATATCACGCACAGACACACACCCCAGGGAAAAAAATAAATCTTGTTTCAAAGGTTAGATCAAAGCTTTCTCTGAAAAACAAAGTACAATACTTTCTAGTCCATAATGCTGGTCTAATAGCAAAGGTATAGGAGATATTTTTACGCTATTGCAATGAGTTGATTTTCATTCTATCTTTTTATTTTATTAGTTGTTGTTGTTTTGAAACATGATCTTTCATGAAGACCAGGATGGCCATGGGCATCCGCCCCCCCTGATTTGCACAGCTCTCAGGTGCTGGGAACGCAGGTGTGTAAAGCTATTCAGGGTTATGTGGTGCTGGGGATGGAACCAAGAGCTTCGTGCATGCTAGGCAAGCACTCCACCCACTGTGTACATCCCAACCCTTTAAAAACAGAGCATGTGCCAGGCAGTGGTGGCTCATATTTTTAATCCCAGCACTGAGTTCCAGCCCAGCCTGGTCTACAGAGAGAGTTCCAGGGCAGACAGGCTCTAAAAGCTACAGAGAAACCCTCTCAAAAAGAAGGAGGGGGGGTGGAGGAGGGGAGGGGGAGAAAGAGAGGAAGAGGAAGAGGGAGAAGAAGAGAAGAAAAGAAAAAGAAAACCAGAACATGCTTTATAGTAAAATAAAACAGAGGGACTGAAGAGATGCCTCAGACCTTGATGTTCTTGCAGAGGACTCAGGCTCAGCTCTCAAATGGTTCACAACAATTTGTGACTCTAATTCCAGATCTGATGCCCTCTTCTGGCTTCCTTAGACAATGTAGGCACATGGCACACATTCAGATAAAAACTTGTACACATAAAAAAGTAAATCTTTTAAAAAAAATACAAAACAAAAGCTGGTTAAAAGTAAAAACCCAGTTTCTTCTCTGTCTTCCCAATTTCCATAAAGCACAATTCTATATTATCAAGAGAGATGTCAAGCTAGCTCACTTCCCAGGAAGTGCCATGAGGCCAGCAGAGGGGGAGGGGAGTCAAGATGAGTGCAATGCCCAGCAGGGAATCTGTAATTAATGGATTTTGAGCTTTGTGAAAAGCATTCTTTGTCTGCACATAAAGAGAGGGCTTTGTGGTTTCTGCCAGTTGTTTTTATCGTTGCTCTCAATCAGCTGTGCCTGTTACATTCTTTTTCTTACTAGATTGAGTACAGTTCTCAGCGGCTGTGTTCCTTTTCAGTGTTGGTCCCTTTCTGTAAGGTGCCAGCCAGAGCCTGCTTAGAAGAGATGGCATGGCAGATCTAACTTACACCCTAAATGCTTCCTTTTCCACTGGAAAAGCCACCCCTACCTGAATGGCTATGGGATGCCCAGTAGTTTACACAGTGAAACACCAGTCAGCACACTGCTGCTACACTAGCTAGCTCATATCAGAGAGACATTTCCCTGTGTCTGGTCTTCAGTATGAGTGGAAGAAAATGCAGGTGGTGTGGAGAGAAGACTGCTGTAAAACAGAATGCTGGACTAATAAATGTTTCTGAAAATATAAATAAGTGAATGGAAAATTCAAGTCTTTTAATGGGTACCTCCCCTTCTTACACTGTGATACTCCTCTGTAAATTAAGGTAACTGTTATGGTTAATTGTCACTTTAAGAGACAAGCCACGCCAACTCCCGGTGACCCCTGCCCTCTTCTCACCATCTTTATTCTCACTGTTCCCCTTTGGCGCAAGCGCTCCCCCTCTCCTTCTCCCTTCTCTGTCTCTCTCTTCCTCTTCTCCTTCTTCCCCCCTCCTCTAAGTAATAAATATCCAATTCTATTCTGTACGATGTGTCTGTCCACGTGTCTCCCACTCTCCCATCCGCTTGCCTGCCCACCCACTCACCCCTGGGAACCTGCACCTTCCGGGGACTCAGTGTTGCCTGCCCAGCAGCTGGCCGCATGTCTGGGTCTGCGCTGCTCTCCCGGTCAGGGAACCTCAGTAACCATACTTAAAATTCTTGGCAGCAAGATAAAATACTGTTGCCCCCTTTCTATAACACCTAATTCCCTGTCTTCATTGCTTATTTCATTTTTAAAGTCTTTCAATATCATCTTATCAAAATCTTTCTTAACACTATCTCATTTCATAGATATAACACTAGTGTATAAACATAGATATTTATGTAATGCATCTTGTCAGATGTCTAAGCTTCCTTGATAACTCATCAGTATACACCAACATACCCAGCAGTTCTTTAACGGTCTTACTGCACAAATATTTCAAAATGATGTATCTTATAAGATTTTTAGAACAAATTGCTTCCCTGACGACAATTACAACTCAGCACTGACCTTTAAATGGTACCATTTCTTTGTATCAATTTCCCTCTTCCACATGCTCTCTTTGAGGTGTTTTCCAGTTCAGCAAGTTTTATTCTTTCATAGATGTGTAATTGTTCCTCAATTGATCTTTCATATTTTAATGGCATATATAATTTTGATAAATGGATCTTTATTGCTCAAAATACATAAAGTTTTCTTCTTCTACAAGGAATATTCTCATTAGTGCTCTGAGAATTTCATACAATGTATTTGATCTCATCCATACCCACCCCCAGCTCCTTTCATATTTACCTCTTCTTAACTACCCACCCACGCTAGCTCTCTGTCTGTGTCCTTCTTCTCTCAAGCCCCAGCAAGTCCAATTTTTACTGCTCAGATCCCTTTGCCCTGAGAGTGACCTACAGGGGTCAAACTCTCTAAGAAAACTGATCCTCCCTCTTTATGTTTTTAGTAATTGCTTTTTATTTAAGAATTCCCTTTGTAATTGTTTTTGCTTGAAAGCAGAGTTAGAAATGACCCCTCTTGTGTTGTTCTCCACTTTTCTGTGGTTTTACTTCTGTTGTGAACTGTTCACACGCCTGATAACTAATTTTGTTTTCCATACGAAGTGAGTCCGGGTTATCCACCCCCAAAACTCGGCCCAGTGCTGTGCTTCCTCCAGCACAATTCTGCCTCCCTCCCTAAGGTTCCAGAACCTCTGCAGACAATTCTGCTAGCTGGAGACCAAGTATGTAAACACAAGAGCCTATGAGGGACATTTGTATTTAAGCCACAATATTATTGCAGGCAGGTGGCCATCATGTTGCTCTAGCTGCATGGCTCAGAGCACCAAGTCACGCGGTGCTCTAGTCAGGGAGCAGATGAACGGTGAGCTTTCATCGCTATACTAGCAAACGTCTGCCTCCTTCCTCCTGGTTTGATCTGTGAATTCTATATTCATGGAAAAGATCTGTTTAAAATCACATTGCTCTTTCTATAAATAGCCCACTTGAATTATAATTGTGATTCTAATACGTCCTCACCCGTCCTTTTCTGGCTGGAGCCAGGCTCACCTGTACTGAGCATTAACCAAGAGCTTCACTTAGAGTATCTGTGCTACACTTTTCACCTGATAAAACAGACGTCACGATCGAATCAGCCCTCCAGACTTAGTCCAGTTTAGCCTACGCCTGCTCAGAAGGCAGCTTTACCCATGGTTCCTTGCGGCCGAACATGTCTTACCCGGGCTCTTCGCCCAGAGGAAAGCATACCAATGTTATCTACGGATTGGTTCTTCTATTTCACAGCAATGAGAAGTGAAGGGCTTGGAAATGCGTAGCAATTTGGCAAAGTAGTTTTACGACGATTCATCTAATTTTCTTCTTGATGGTTGGGCTACATTTTTGTACGAATTTGCTTTTTGTTCAGTAATTCAGTTATATTTTATTTTACAAAAGTATTGAACTACAACATATTGGGACTTTTAGCTAGCAAAGGAGAAGGGAAAGGTGACGGGTCATCTTTTATCACAGTGGATGCCCTGTTGATAAACAAACTCGATAATGTCTGGATGCTAAAAACATCCTTCATTTGCTAAATAAATACTCTTTACGGTCCATCTATAGCTTGTTTGCTGCGGTTATCACCTTACAGGAAATAGACAGGTGCACAGCTCTTTAAATCTCTGCCTCCAGCCTGATGTGTTGCACACTTTAACTCCATTTTCCTCTGTGGCATCCGAGGAAGGCTTGCCTTCTCCTTTCAATGATCCCAGGGCAGTATTCCAGGCAAGGCAGTCCTGAATCAGAAACTGGCATTGTGTTGTTGACAGGCAACTTGGCAAGTATGTTTGACTTTCCACTGAAACTCAGATTTCCCTCTTCAGACTGGCAAAGAGTTGAGTCTCCAAGCACACAACCCAGAAGAACGTAATGCCACCATTAACGCAATGTAAAACAAAAAGAAAAGACTAGGAGATCAATATTCCGCTAACACCCTGGCCCACGACATGGAGGCCCAACAATACATCTCTCTTTTGAATGTCTCTTTGTGCCTGTTGCTGTAAACCACGAGTGTTAACAATGACAGGCTGGGAATTAGAAGCACACAGCTCGAATATTGCATCTGCCCCAGCAGCACAGGAGTTAATCAAAGCTCTAATATTTTTTACCTCCTGGATGGACTGAATTTGGCCTCTGATTCCTCTGAATGGCATGCAAAGCAGCTGGCTGGGTGTGAGTCCCCTCCATCTCCCTTCTTTCTCACTTTTCAAATATGTCTGGCAAAGCCCCAACTTCCCCCTCCTGCCTCCACTCCACTTTGCTCTCCTGTGCAGCTGAACAAGATTCCAAATGAGAAACAGCATTCCTTCCCAATCTTTAAAGGAGGGCCCAAGCCCAGTGGAAAAACATACCGATAAATACGTGGACCCTGAATTACAGTTCAGGGTCTTCTGATATTCTTAGCAGGGTTTAAAGCTGTCTGTTTAGAGATCCTTCCTTTTTTTTTCTTTATAGTGTCCTGGAATAGCAGTTCTTCAGTCATTGACGGAGCCACCAAAACACATATCTTTGTTCCTGGGCTTTTCATAGCATCAGATGTTGCAAGTAAAACACGAAAGCACTTGGAATCCCATTAAAGCTACATTCCTTTATCTAAAAGAAGAAAAACGCTGTCGTGGGAAGCTTGTCTCTATAGACACCATTAAGGAAGATATCTACAATGCACAATTTATATAAGTGAAGATTAATGGTTAACCCTTCCCGTGCTGGTTTCTGACAGCCGGAGCTCGAAGGGAACACGAGAAAATACAGCAGCCCTGTTTACTGATTCTCTTTTTTTTTTTCTTGTTGTTTGCTTTTAAATTACTGCTTTAGTCAAAAAACGACCCAGAGTGGGGCTTCTGTGTGTGTGCATGTAATACAATGTGTTTGGTATTCTAATATAATAGACACCATCAAGAAAATGATTAAAAGTGATTAAATATATTTCATTGCCTTATTAATAATATCAAGAGAACCATTACCTATCTCCATAAATGACAGCGAATCTTGACAGTGATGCTAGCTAGTATTTTTATATGAAAATTAGTCTTATGGGTGATGTCAGATCCCCACAAATGAAAACACAGGACCCACAATTGAAGTTGTAGTATATAGATAAATATATAGCATTTATTATATTTAATTATTTATATAATATATCATTAATTATACATAATTAAATATATATAATTTTAATATAGTTATGTCTTACACAGTATCCAGGGAATAGTCATACTAAAATATGATTTGTTGTTTCTCTGAAACAAAGCACAAGCCAAGCCCACCGTATCCTATCTGGCTACCCTGGCCTGTCCCAGCTGTGGGTTCCAGGCTTGCTGTGCCATCAAAAGCTTGTAGTACTTCCTAGGACTTTCCAGGGTCAAGGACAAGCATACAAGTTTCTCAGCTCCTTCCATCTGTCGTCTTAAAAACTTTCACACATCCTCAAGCCCAGGAAAGTCTTCTCTTCTAGCAACAGCACACATTTCTAGTTAGTCACTCTACACCCGTCAGAGAAGGTGCCCAGCCATTGGAGGAGAAGGTGAGATCTGGCAGCAAGGAAGGAAGGGAAGACTGAGATGCACAGCCCTGAAGAGTCTCTGTCAGGAAGTAGCCTAACAGGAAGCGAGGAGGAGAGAAGCAAGAATTTCTGAAACAAAGACAAGGAAACTTTAAGAAAAACCTGGTCCCTAGAAAGAAACTTTATCAGAAAATGGAAAAGAACTTTTTAAATAATAAACAAACAAATAAAAGCAGGGTTAGGGGAACAGCGAGGTGTAAGCATGAGGACCTGAGTTTGAGTCCATGTCACTCATGTGAAAGCCCATGCACGCCAATACGCCTGCTCCCATGGAGCAGAGTCCAGTGCATCCTCAGAGAAACCAAGGGCCAGTCTATCCAAACTGGATAGCTTCTGATTCAGGGAGAGAACCTGCACCAAGTCAACAGTGTACCACAGAGCTGCACACCTACACACACTCACAGGCATACACCATGCACATAACACACACACACAATTAAAAGCAAAGAAAGAACAAAACCACAAAAGACAAATGAAAATGTGTTTTTATGTCTGTACAAAGCACACTTAAAAAATTCTTTATCCATTTGATAAAACACCTGACTCATAAGGTTGAAGACCTGAGTTCAGAGCCCCAACCTCAGAACCCACAGGAAACCCCAATCCTGGCAACATATGCCTGTAATACAAGCAAATGCAAGATGGGAGACAGAAGTTCCCAGGCTGGTTAACCTCGTCTGCTTTGACAAGGCCACTGAGTGTCTTTGTCTCAAAGAACAGAGAGAGGAAAGTTATGTGAGACAAACATTGGAAATTGTTCTCTGACCTCTGCACTCCAAGTGTATCAAGTACACACATATATGCACAAACGCGCGTGCGCACATGCGCACACACATACAAAACTAAATAATTTCTTGACTACCAGAAACCTAAACACTGACAAGACAGAGACATGGTGAGACCTCATATCTGTCTTTCTGAGCCCCTGTGAGGTAGCTAGTTTAATTTACAGTTGGCGGTAAATTCTTTCTCTTCATTTGGCTGCCTTGTGCATCAGTTGTTTCTTGCTCCTCTGGCATATCTGATGAGCTTCCAGACTTTTACTTTGGCCCCAATGATACACATTTATCCATAGGGAACCCACCCAGGGTGCCACAGAACCAGAAATCGCTCTGCTTGCTGGCTGACATTGACTCCAGGATTAGCATTTCCCAGGTTGTTCTCAGCAGAGGCCTGCTGCACAGTTGCTGAACTCTGGTTGTCTCCTGACAAGGACTCTGCATGTCCGTCTGCTTCCCACATCACTGTTACCCAGAGCCTGTGGAGGCACAGGTTCCTAGGGTTTTCTTGTTTGGATGGAGGAGACAGAAAGAGTGGATTTCCTTTTTGCTTGGAACTTGGGTTATAGTTTTATTTTTATATTTTATCTGAAGAAACTGAAGAAGAAAGAGCACCACAGAGGTAGATGTTAGTTAAATAAATGATTGATCCACAGAGGTCTTAGTTGTATGAAGAACAGACAGATTTGTCTTACCAGTGCTGATAATACAGAGTCACTAATTTTACCTTATCTGCAAGCAAACAAACCAAAAAAACAAAGCAGTAACAGCCAGGCTTGATGGAACATGCCTACAATCCCAGCATGCAGAAGGCTGAGAAGAAAAATCAGAGTTTGTGGTCAACCTGGGCTACACAGTGAAACTTTCTGAAACCAAACAAAGCAATAAAAATGTAAATGAATCACTTTCGCAAAATTGAGAAAAATAAGACAAAAAATGGAAGTTCACAGCAATTCACACAATGATACAGAGGAAAAACATAGGAAATTTGCCCCAATTAAAAGTACAAAATGAATATATATTGCATATAAGATACTTGAACCTTAAATTAAAAATGAAATATTTAGTGCATTTAGAGTTCAATGAATCTTTTATTGATCACATTTTTTTCTCTCTTATATATCAATGTTTCCACAAAACAGGTTTCAAATCATGTTATGGACACTAGTAGCTTGGGAGTGACAGGGAAAGGCCTTGAATCTGATGCTGACTCCACCCCCACCTCAAGAAGATGCACTCTGTCTGAGCATCAAGTTGAGAGGAAAAGAATGAGGAGCATGTTTGCCCTCGTGGACCTGTAGGCATACCTGCTATACACGATGCTCAGGGATCAAGCCAGTTGCTTAATTTCTTCACAGCCCAGAGCTCATTTATTTCAGGAAGGTGAGAGTGCCCCTAATGCCTGGGCTCATAAAACAAGTTAGCTATGAGGAGGGCAGTGGGTGGGCCAAGACACAAGAACATCAGACCCTGCTCTACACTCTGTAGCAGGCTTGAGCTGCGCCTGTTCAGTAGGTCTTGATGCAAGATTTTGTTTGAAAGAAAGATTCTACTCACTGCCATTTAAAAGGTCTGAAAAACCCACTGCTCAAAAGCACTGTTTTCCAAGGCATGGCGGCTGATGCCTCTAATCTTTGCACTTGGGAGGCTGAAGCAGGAGAATTATGTGCCCTGGAGAGTGAGTATGTGGGCAAACTTGGTTACAACGAGGCCCTGTTTAAGAAAAATAAAACAAAATAAATGATTTTGCAACTTAGGATCATGTTTGCCCATTTGTCCTTTGGCCCAAAGCCAAGTCACTTCCCCTTTTCTCCTCCCATTAACCCTGAACTCTAAGTATTAAGGCCTCATTGCTCTCACTTCCCCAGATCTGGATCCCTGTGGTACAGTGGGCTAATGAGTTAAGGATGATGTCATTATAATTGCAGAAACTATTTCATGATAATCTTTTGTTTTCCTCTCCCTAACTTTCTAAAGGAAAAAACACTTTATTAATTGTCTGAGCATCGGCAGCTTTTTGGAAGTAAACTTCATATGAAGGCTACTGCTATTAGCCACATTGGATGAAGCACTTGGGGATTAAAAGCTTTATGTAAATGTTTACACATGCTTATGACATGGCCCCAGCTTCACACTGGGGTGGAACAAACAGCCCAGACAGAAGTATTAAGCCCCAGAGAGGCAATGATTTTTTTTTGGCAAGGTATGAAGTTGTCTTTTAATTTTAGCATAAAGGTAGTCACACTTTTGAAGAGTGTCATTCACAGCCATTAGGTGACATTTATGAGTGTGAAAGAAAGTCACTCTACATTGAGGGTTAACTATTTTAAGAACCGGGGTGAGTGAGGGGTGCGGGAAGCAAGGAGAAGAGGGAAATAGAGGAGAGATTAAAACGGGAGAGGTTTTTGGAGTGACTAGAACTTCTGATAATAAGAATGACAGCTCCCAAAGGCAGGATCTGAGGGTCTGTGCTTTTCTCTCTGGAAGAACAATGGTGTTCTCAAGATAACTTCATATTCTCTCTCTCTCTCTCTCTCTTGTCATTTTATTTTGCTTTATTTTTTGATAAGTTCTACCTAAGAGGCAAGAAACTGGGAGAAATTATAAACCTCAGCCCAGCCCCTCCACCAGGCTGCCCGGCTTACACAGAAAGGCAGAAAGGCATTCCAGAACACTCACTGAGTCAGATATGATAACGCTCTTCTGAGGGGTGCCTCTTGCTGGTGGAGTGTCTACCTATTAGCCCTTTTGTGCTGTTATGAGGATTCAAACCCAGGACCTCACTTGTCCTAATCAGGAGCTCTGCATCAACTCTAGCACTGAGCTACACCTCAGCCTCTAAACTTGCTTTTCAGCAAAGCTGAGAGGCCACTGTGAGGGCCTCCATCTGCTCTGTGAGCACAGGGGAGATTGCTTCCTTCCAGCCGATTCTCCATGTATGGTAATGATCTAAAATTTTCTTTTTAAAATTAGAGTCAGAAAAAAGGGGGGAATTGACATAAAGAAGGGTGCACACAAAGCTTACATGGCTCAGGGCTCTAACAAAAACGTTGACAGTCTGAAAGCCTGGACTGGATGATTTCAAGATTGTCTGACTCCAGGATCCTGGGAGGACAGGTGACAGGAGGAAGGGGTCTTGCCATAACTGCTGAGAAGCATTAGCGAGAGCCAGCATCCCCCAGACAGGACAGAGCCCGAGTCCAGGAGGCAGTGCTTAAGAAAAGAAGAATTCCATGTACTGAGAAAGAAATCCCTTACCCTGACAGTACAGAAGGCTAAGCCAGGAACTGCGGACACCACAGTGCTGCCTGTTTTTTTTTCAAATGCGAACTGCAGGGGTCTTTGCTTTTTGAGTGTGTGTGTGTGTGTATGTGTGTGTGTGTGTGTGTGTGTGTGTGTGTGTGTGGTGCCACCGCACTTGTATGGAGGTCAGAGGACAGCTTGCAACACGTCTTTCCTTACACCATGGAGGTTCTAGGAATCAAACAAAGGCTTGGCAAAAGGTGAAAGTGCCTTTACCCACTGGGCCATCTCACCCGGCCCTGTGTTTGGTTTTAAATAGAGGACAAAGGCACAAGTTGGTAGACACACTGACATTTTCACTTCACATTTTGAGTGATTGTGCATTTCCCTTTTCTTGTTATTTAAATTTAATGAGAGAGAAAGGAATGCGGAGAGGGGAGGGGAACAAATGAAAATTCTGTAGGAAGTTGATGCCAGAAAACACAGTAAATTCGAGCTTGTTAGCAGCATGGCCCAGATTATTTTTTAGAAACAAATCCTAGCAGTAATGCAGTTACAGCCTNTATCAGCGTCCCAGAACAGAAGCGGGAGAAAGAGGAAGCAAGCAGCCTAGCCAGTCTTCTGAAGGGAAAAGGAAAGGAAATCCCGGAGGCAGGAAAAGCCCCCCAAAGGAGGAGAAGGCTACAGCCCACAGTAATCTGTAAATGATTGCTCCTAAAGTCTGGAAGCTTCTGGCTTGAGCTGTGTTTGTTCCAAAAGAAAGCCGAGGAGCACGGAGTTAATAAAGAGAGATTTAACTGAGAACTCTGGTTGGAATAAAGTGGGCTACAAAAAAGGTCAAATTTGATCAGTTGGAGCAGATTACAGGGGCTTTGAAGGGTGGTGTGGAGAGCTGGAACCGGTCTGGGAAGTAATAGAGCTCAAGATTGATTCAGGGGGTGGAGAGAAGCCAGGACAAGCGCTTATCAGTCCTGGACGGAGGAAGAGCCGTGCTGCTGGGCGCTGCTGCTCCAGCCTGAGCCCAGAAGCCGCCTCTGCCTGAGTCCCTGTTACCCTGTCCAGGCACCTCTGCTCTCGGATTTGCCTTCCTTCCGCAGCTCTCAGACAATGGTTTCCCTAATCTCTGATTTGGACTCCCTGAGAGCCTGGAAAGTGTTAAGGTAGGCCTGCTTCTCTTTATCTCCCGCGCTATTTCAGTTCAAGGCCAGCTCCTGCCCACCCCCACCGGCTAGGGAGAGAGCATGGCATTCTCTGAAATGCCTGCGTTGGGGTTTAAGTAACAAGCCAACATGGCCGGAGGAATACTGTGTTCTGACAGAGGCACAACTTTAAGCTGACAGACAAGACATGAAAGTGGTCCTCAAGTTTCCCTGCAGGGGAGCAGAGCACACAAGCTCTCTCCAGGAGCATTCAGTGCTGTTTCAATGCTCCCAGTGCTGGCTGCCTCAGAAATGAGTCCTTACATTTAATTATTGCTTCAGGGGGCACTGAAGGGATGGAATGGAATATGGTGGACTTCCTGGGGCTTCACAGAGAAGAGTAACTCCCCCCCCCAAAAAAACTCATTATTGCCCACACTTGAAGACTCCGAAGAAATGTGTGTCACTCCTGCGAATTCTCCCCTTACTACCAGGTCAATTTTGGAAAAGTTGATATATACAAACTCGGCTGGTGAGATAGTATGTATGTAGTAATGATCTCTCTCTCTCTCTCTCTCTCTCTCTCTCTCTCTCTCTCTCTCTCTCT
>LOJH01003201.1:0-13793 GCA_001685095.1 Ellobius talpinus | reverse complement strand
TTATTAAAATACAAGTGACAAATCTTTACAAAGTACAAAACCATTGTCCCACAGAAATCCCCAGCATCACATAAACCAGCAGAGGTAGCACAAGGTTCTAATCTCCATACTTTTGAACTTGAAGCAGGAAGATTAGGAGTTCAGGGTCATTCTCCCATATACAGGAAATTCAAGTCCAGGCTGGACTCTAAGAGATTCTGTTCCAAAACAAAATAAAACAACAATAAAAGAAGCAAACTGTTTTCATACAAACTATTCATATCCTTTTATGTACCTTAAATCCTTTCTAAATTACTTATTATACTTAATGCAACATAAATATTGTATAAATAGTTATGCTATATTCCAAGGAATGATATGTTTATAAGTTCAGTACAGACCTTTTTTAAAACCTATATTTTCAATTTACTATTGATTGAACCAACAGACCATTATTGTGCAAAAACAGTTCCATCATAAAAACTGAGTGTTCCTGGCTCTATAATATAAAGTCTACATCAATAAAACTATTTACAACATCAGGCAGCAGTCTGGATTTTGGACCCAGATCATAGTTTTCCATTACCTGGGTTAACTTATGGACAACATATGTTCCAGTGAGTTCTGGACCTTTCAGTCTGTAAAGAGTGGGAGCCAAGGAAGGCAGCCAGAGAGAGCAAGTTTCTCACACGGCTATGAGCTGAGCTAGCGATCTGGACCACAGACATAGGAAGAAAGCAGAACATATATATAAACAAGGATTGAGGATGGGGGAGGAAGAAGAGCTTGGGGAAGGGTCTTTCACAGACCTGAGATCACCTCTTATTTTGGTTATAATGAGACAAAGAGCAGAACACACACCCAAGGCAGGCTCTGCATTTTCCTTCCGTAAATATGTCCTTTTCAGTGGCCAGGAATATTATCAATTCAAAGCCAGAGCACATCACTTTACAGAAGACGATCATAACATGAGACCAAAGGAGAGGTAAATGGAGAAGAGAATCCTTAAAAATTCTTCCCTAAAAGGATTCTTGACAGCTGTGGAGGGAAGGCATCTGGGAAAATTTGAAGTGCTGACCCCACAAACATGTGACCAGAAAAGCTGTAAGCTTGCCTCTTGGTGCTTTAGGTTTGTAAGACAATTTGTCTTCATTACCTTTGAATTCACTTCTCCCTTTTGCTATGGGCATGTTTTATCATTGAATAAAATGTATTTCATTCATTCATGGGTTGAATGCTGGACCGAATGAATATGTACCAGGTCACAGGAAGCAGAGAGTTTTGGCATGCATCTTGGAGAAGCCACCATTACCTGGTGATTGATGGTGTCTCCTTGCCCAATCCATGATGGGCCATTCATCACAGTCACTGCCAAGCAGAAGTAGAACTTATTGAGAGATTTAGGGTTGAGAGCTGATCCTGGGCCAAGTGAGGTCACCTGGTTTCCTTCATTTCCTTGTGGAGTCTGAGGCTCTCAGAGAGCTTGGCCAGATATGGCTTAACCCAAATCTAAGTCAGTATAACAGGACACATGGGAGCTTGCATTTTATGACTTTTATCCAATTATACAATGAGGGATGAGAGATGGGAACAGAAAATTCAGGAATCAGAAATTTGCTAGGCTTTCTGTGGTCCCTATGTAAAACCTTTAAGTTCTACCCAGAAGACCTGAGTCAGGAAGGCAGAATGTGAGGTGAAGATCCTCCTGGTCATGACAGTCCTCTGCACTCTTGGATCCTACTTAATAAATTGCCACTTCACAACAAATTGACCATAAATTACTGGATTGAAAAGTGTCAGTTCACCTTGTCAAAGAGCAAGAATTATGTCAGAATGAGGCTTCAAGAAGATCACTAGAGAAAGAAGTGGAATGAGACACAATTGCTTTTAGACATTTAATTTTATTGATGACTTTTTCCTGATGGAAAGAGAAGCTGCGTAGCCCCTGCCTTAGCGTGGACTGGATCAGTTTCCCTCTTAGTTTGCTACCTCTGACCTTCTCTTTGTTCTTCTCCTCCCATCCTGGTAAAAAGACAAATGTTACACTGCAGGGAGACCCCACACAGTGGATGATAGAAACTGAATAAGGAATGGACTCGATACGTGTGTGTGTGTGTGTGTACATGTTCCTATTGCACAGGAGCACATGTGTACACTTGTGTTAAGTCTTTCTTTGGTGCCTTCCCCACCTTATTTTTTCAGAACTTTAGCTCCAGAGTTACTCTCTTCTCTCTGGAACTCACCAATTATGCTAATGCTCCCTGTCTCTGCCTCCCCTCCCCAGCACTGAAATTAAAAGCTTGGGTCACCACATCACCTTTCCATGTGGGTTCTGGGGATCAGACAAGACATCATGCTTTCATGGCAAGCACTTTACCAATGAAGACATCTTTCCAATCTTAATATATATATTTAGGCAAGGAGGAAACCGTTCTTATTCTCATGTTTGAAGGACACATGCAGGTGTTTGAGAAAAATAGCTTCTAAGACCTGAGCTCTGTTGCATTCTAGCCTACTAACTGAGTTGGAGAACCAAATCTCTCTGCTTGCTTCCCAGACTGGTATTCTGCTGTCCTGCCATGGCTCGTTACAGCAGACAGCACTCAAAGGTGGTCTTCCATCTGTTGAGCCTGTCTTGGGCAAAACCCTTAGAACAGGGGTTACTCTGTTGTGCCTCTGAATCTGGCTTTAAAGTTGTCTGCAATCAGGCAGAGCTCTCCAGAGGAGGAAGCTATATTAAGCTTTAATCTTCTATTTAATTTTTTTGTAGCCATAAAATTTAGCTTCCTTGTCTTTTGCTTATTTCCCGCAGCTTTCCAGTCAGTAAAGCAACAGACCCAGGGTTCGCTCTCTTCAACCCTGCCAGTTAGATAGGGAAATAACTTAAATAATTCCATAGACACTTCTAGCACTACAGAGTCCAAAAAGGAAGAGAAAAGATAATGATTCCTCAAATTTGTGTCACATAGTTTGGGTCATTTGCCCTTAAACTGGCCTCCGACCTCTTTCTTAGTTTTTGGCAGACAGTTTCTGTGGATATAAATAGTAAGTGTTAACTCATAGCACAGTCTCTCACATAGGTGTTCCATTTGCACTGACTTTGCAAGTGTGCATGCACTAAATTGCAATCTCCAAACCATAAAATAAAAGTTTAAATCACATCTCCCGGCCATCAGCTTCTGCAGTTTTTACACTGGTATATACAGAAGCCTTGGCTAATGAGAGTTCATGTCAGAGACAAATAAGTGTGTTCTAGAAGGTCACACGGGATGACCTAATGTTCCATCAATCCATCCATTTTCATTTATATCTGATCTCTAACAAATAATCAAAGGTAAATTTACTGAGTTTTGAGTTCTAGGGTAATTCTGAAACCTGCCCCTCTGCTTCTGACTTTAAATAAACCTTATTTTCAAAATAATATTTGCCAAAACCCCAGTCTACCTGATTATAGCAATCAAGATGTTTTGGGTATATTGAGCGGATTTTGAAAATGCATGGTTTAATTACGACATTTTCTCTGTCCCCTTTCCTATAATTATTCTTCTCTGCATTATGCACATCCTGAATAGCCAAAGAGCTATCTTCAAGGGGAAAAATGAGTAAGTGAAAAATTAAATGCCCAGTTAACTAGAGACATGGTTCTGTGCAGATATGAAAAACAAGTCGTATCTTAAAAATACAGTCCACTCTTCTTGAACGGCCTTGGATAAACAAACAGTGTTACTCAAGCTGATCATATGCTACTAATTTGCTGCCCAGCTTTTCCATTAAACTCTCCACAGGTGACTCCATATAACAATTAAGTTTAGCATAATCCAGATTCAGGTAATGGATTAAAGTTAAGCAGATATTCTTTTGAAAAGACAGCATCTAACTATGGACTGTGCTAGAGTTTTCGGCATGAAAACTCTCACGAATGGAAGATACAGTATCCTAATACACACTGCTCTGAGTCTTTCTTAATGGAAAAAAAATAGCTTGGGAGATGTAACAGCAGATCAAGAGCCATGGTGCAATGTCAGACAGGTGATTCTGAAACTGGCCCTAAAGGTTTCCAGGTGACACACAGTTGAGTGTGCAGGAAGTGGGGAGCTAGAGACTGTCCCGGGGGAACTGATGCTTCATGTAGAATCAGAGAAGAGAGGATGTGCACATCTGTCTGTACTGGACGTCCTTTGTCCTGAACTGACACAATGATGGAGTAAACGAGTGAGTGAATCGGCTTTGTCCCTGAAGCTATACAGTACTTTGCAAGAGGTTTTATAGCAAGATAAACCCAAGTTCAAATGCATTTTGTAACTTAATAGATGTTTGAATTTAGGCAAGCATTAAATCCTCTAAGTGGCCCGCCTTTCAGCCTTTCAGGAGTCCTGTTACCTTACAGATAATCTACAAGGTTTCCCAGCATGCAGTACTCACACCCTCATTCAACAAACCGATGTGTTGTTCAGAGATTAAAACCATTTGCTTCTAAAAACTAACATCTCTGGTCCTATATGGGATTTTCTGTAGAGTAAATAAGATTGTATAGACAGCATCCATTTAGAAACTCTTTGAGGTAGTGATTTTTAAGGGGTCATCATAAGTCATGGGTTATCAAGCACTAGAGCAATTCAAGAAGTGCCCTCAGTGACCCTCTCATCTATCCTGCCAGCAGGAGGCAGCCACATGACTGGCAGGTATATGTTTGTTGCGTGGATCATTAGCATAAAGCAGAAGAGTCAAGAAAAATATCCAGAAGAAATTTTCTCTTTCTTAAGATAAGGTTCTGCTTCTGCTAAGGAGACTCCCAGGTTGGAGTCATGTGACCTCATTGATAGTCTGCCTACTAGAAAATCTCTCTCCACAGGCACAGAATAGCATCTACCCTGATGTAGCTCCAACAAGCATTATGCTTCCGCCACATGGAAAGCTGGACTTCTGAGGTACGGTTAACAGGTTAACACGGACATGCAGTGTGTGTGTGGTAGAGGTGTGATTTTGCTACTGTTCTATCATTGAGTAGGCTTATTGGGGGACAGCCAGCAGAGATGCAAGGCAGAAGCTCAGATTTGAATGGACATCTGTCACAGATAGATGTCAGGGCTTCTTTCTGGCTGTTGATCCTGTAAACCCTTGATGTTCCTGCTCCTCTGTATTCTTATCTCTAAAACAACAAGCACCTGCCCTGTACATCTCTAACAGCTATTGGTGACTCAAGATAACATCAAGTGGATGCAAAGTTACCCTCACTTTTATTCCATTTTAGCTTGATTTTCATTTTCAGTTTTCTTTTTTATCAGTTCAAGAGGAATGTGAGATATGCATGCTTTTAAAAGGAGAATTTGAATTACTTATGGTCAGAAACAACTGAGAACCCTAAAGAGAAGGTGACGAAATCAGT
The DNA here is from genome assembly GCA_001685095.1 of Ellobius talpinus. Classification (NCBI taxonomy): domain Eukaryota; kingdom Metazoa; phylum Chordata; class Mammalia; order Rodentia; family Cricetidae; genus Ellobius; species Ellobius talpinus. Next base: position 8,428 of record LOJH01003201.1, on the reverse strand, counting down.
CTGACTCAAAAAAGAGCTAGATGTAAATCTCCACAGAGGCTCACCATTAAATTGTTTGTCTAAAGTTACTGATGCCAGATTCTGGCAGTCATACCCAGTGGCTAAATTTGAACTCCTGCTGAACTTCAGCTCTCAGATGCATTACCAGCTCTGACACCCTCTTCTCCCCAGGAAGCTGCCTCTCTGAGCCTCCACTCGTCTCTCCCACAGCCACTCTCTTTGTTTCCATGTCCTTAACATGTTGTCAGCATGGCTTCTGCACACCTCCATCTCTGAGCTCCTATGGCAGCTTTCTCTAAGATGTTCACCAGCTATCCGGGCTGCCAATGGTTTTTGCTGATGGGATAGTTCCTCGCTCGGGTTTTGGATGCTGAAGTACAGCCTGAACCTGCTAGTTCACATCCTCACTTGTCTCATCCTTCACCATTTCACAGTGTCCCTTGTTGTCCCTTATCTGGCTGGGTAGTTCCTCCAAGCATTTGAGATCTCAACCTTCTGTGCACCCACCCCGTTCACAATACACACTTTCCAGTACCTGTCCATGATAACTCCTAGGTTCAGGCTTCCTGTTCAAACGTTTTGGTCTACCCCACAACCTACCTAGACAGACAAACAAAAAGTAAAACTGTACATGCCCTAAGAGGTTGAGCAGATAGCTCAGTTGGTAAAGTACCTGGGTTCATCCCCCAGAAAGCATGTAAAAAAGAAAAAGAAAAAAATCTTTGTGTGGTGACGTGTTTGTATTTGAAACCCCTGAAGTTTATTGTCTGGTCAGCACACACACACACACACACACACACACACACACACTCACACGCACATACACACATACATACACACATTTACACATGCACACATGCACACATTCATGCGCAAACACACATACACCCCTCACAAAAGTCTATACCCTCAATTTATCTAAATGTCTAACGCTATTCTCAACTTCAACTGACAGCTTTCTTTACTTCCTGTTTTTCTACATTGAAAATCAAGCATACCCCTTTAGTCTATTTTCATTCAGATATTTATTGAGCATCTAGTGTACTGCGCTTTGTGCTAGAGGAGGAATATTCAGTAGTGGGAACTGACAGACACAGCCCAAGCCTCCTGGATTTAACTGTCTAATGTGCCCAAAAGCATTAACGATATAACAAAAACACGGAATCACATCTGTGCTCAGAATAAGACAGAAAAGCACACAGTGCTGTGGCAACCACATACAGGTTTCTGATCTAGTTAGGCAAGTCCACGGAGGAGTTCCAGAAGATTTGATATGAGGTTGGAACATTGTAGATGGTGACTATCTAGAACAAAAAGACACTAACGACACACTCAAGGCCCCCTTAAAGATTCTGCTCTCCTATCCTCGGATCAGTAGAAGCCCTCTCAGGATTGTAAACAGAAGGCCATGGAGAAGTTTGCATTTCAAAAGTTCATCTTGACCCTGGGAAGGCACATTTGTGGAGACAATTGTGAATGTGGGAGAGACATTTGGGAGATTATTAAAGAAGTTCAAGTCAGAAATGACATCATCTGGAAAAGGGAAACAGCAGTGGGATTGGAGATAACTGGACAGAGTCAAATGATATTTAGAAATTCAAATCCTGGGGTATAAGGTAGGAGATACTGGATAGGAGGCTGAGGAAAGAGAGAGACCAAGTGTCACTCCTAAGTTTCTGGCTTGGGGTTTGTCATTTGACCAATTTATCCTATTTAATTCCTACTTTCCGGGTCTGAGCCACCTGTATTGCCCCTAAGATGGCATCTCAAGCTGCCAGTTGCCTTGTCTGGTCTGCAACTGTGGGGAGATGACTGGAGAAAACCATGTGCACCTCATCTGCGTAGAGAAGATCCTTAAACACACACACACTCGGATAGTCCTTGGATGTGTAGGTTTGGCTGGGGAAGGAGCTAAACTATTGATGACTGGCATGAAACAGGAAGAGCATCAGCACCGAGGCTGGAAAATTGCCACTTGCCGTGGTTTACCACCTGTGTCTTGCCACCCACATTTAATGGTCATTCTGTTCCTTCACACGGACTGTGGAAACACCTGAGAGTTGGGTCCTTCTGGGCTCTCACTGCTATCTTAATTGTTCCTTTTCAAAGCTCTGGCAGACTCTACAAAGCTCGCTGTCACCTTCCTTCCCAGCCCTAGCACTTCCTGAAGTTGCTGTTGGGTGAACTTCAGAGAAGACAAGTGTGGTCTCCCTCCTCCCCTGCTTCCAAGTGTCTGGGGCTTCCTGTTGCTGACAGAATCAAGCGAAAGTTTTCCGGAGCTGGCACACAGGGCTGCTAACAATGGGGCTGCTCCCTCCCTTCTGTTCCCTCACAACACCCTGGTTTGGTTATGGTGTCCTGGCAGGCATCGCTACTCTATAGCTGCCTGTCCGGAAGGAAGCCTGTTTCCTCCCCCTCAGGAATGCAGTCAGGCTCCGAGGAAGGGGCTGGATCTCACGCTTTTGATGCCCCTCAAGTCTTGCAGGAAAGCTGGCATTTAGGGAGCATGCAGGAAGGAGCTCTTTCCCCAGGACAAATGTGAATGCCAAGTCTCACCCTCTTACCTATGTCAGAGGCATGCTTTTATATGCAAAAGGGCCTTGCTAAAGGCAGGGAGTTAGGAAAATCAGAAGGGCACAGTCGCATCATTAGAATCAATAGCCAAAGCGGTTTTGCTAGTTTCAAGTAAGGTATTATTGTTACTCAAAATAAATTGCCCTCAAAACCTCATTGGATTAAATTCCACAGATTAATTACATGTGTTCAGTGAGGAAGAGTTCAAACTTGTTCTTCAAATGGGAAAAACCTCAGAGGAAAATGTCTGTTTAAGCAATTAAATATCTGTCCTTAGACAGGATTTTACTGATTTCCACTAATTTAGCTTCTTTGTTTACTTGCAGAAGGTGGGGGAGGGGTAGGCAGAGGAAAGGAGACATGAGAACACACAGAAGAGCATACTTTTGTATAAATCCAAATATCTACTCATTTGGGGTAAAGGAAATTAGATGATAAGCTCATTACAGATTTTATTTTTTTTCCTTTTCCTTTTGATTGGAGAATGACTGTCTGTCTTAACAGCTTGCCCAGTATTGATACATTCCAATGAATTTACTTATTAAAAAATAATTTGTACTATTCTGGGATTTGCACATGCAAAGTGTGTGTGTGGTCTTGTCCCCTCCCCATTCCCAACTAGATGCAGATAAATCCGAAATGAAAACTCTAACATTTACAGCTGTTCTAGTTTAGGGTTATATGGGGGGTGGGGCTGGCGTTGCGGATCTTGAGCCATGAAGCCCAAACTATCTCTAAACTAGTATCCCCATGCTTTGGCCACCCAAACGCCAGGGTTATACACATGAAACCACCACATCCCAATTCTTATTTTATTAAGGGCCTACATCTATGCGGATTCTTGAGAACTGAGTATTTTCTTGTGGTAAACAGAAAGGCTCATAAAGTAGCATAAGTGATGCTAAATGCTTACATGGGACTAGAGGTGCAGCTCATGGTAGAGCAGTTGCCTGGTGCGCACAAGACCCTGCACTACAAAAGATGTGTGTGTGTGTGTGTGTGTCCATGTCCTGCACCTCCAGTACCTGATAGTGAATCTGTAGTTGGATGTTACATCCTGCTGAGGACATATGAACTGCCTGAACACAGTCTCAAAGTATTTTAATTGTTCCTTGTCTCAGGTTACAGGCATCCCCAGCATGGTGTGATGGGTTGCATAAGGAGGAATAAGGATCAGAGCTGTGCCAGGGATGGAGCTAAGGTCTGGTGTTCAAAAGGAGCTCCTGAATCAGACTGAGACCTTTCAGGCTTAAGGATTACCTCATACTTGCACATGCTTTTTGAGCTGAGGCCAGAGAAACATAGTAAGCCTTTGCTTTGAGAACTCTGTGTGTGTGTGTGTATGTGTGTGTGTGTGGTGTAATGTATTTTCCTATAGGCAAGAAAATGAAGTGACTGAGTTATATACTAAATGCACATAAAAATAACATCAAAATAATTTAACTTATTGAAAAATATGAAACTAAATATGGTGGAGGTGATAATATTGAAAATGAATCCTTCGAATCCTCTATAAATATAATCTACCCGCCATTTGAATAATCCTTGTATGCCAAGCCCAGTCCTAAAATCTTTTGCATCTAGTATTTCATTTCATCCTTGTGACATCCCTATAACATAACACCATGATTATTCTCATTTTATAGTCAAGGGAAACAAAGCACGGAGTTCACACAAATGTACACTGTTAGAATACCTGCTTAATACAGAGCTTCAACACATGAATGATAACTACACTAAGCTGTATCTAACTATCTGTGTGACTAATAGAATTGAAACACACCTGAGGAATAAAAGTTCATTTCACCATCTAATTTCATTTGGAATTTGTTCCTACTATACAAATAATTTTAGTTATTAAAGTTTAAAAGTTAGATGTCTGATATATTAAAAAAACAAAGTAGGAAGCCTACAAAAGCATCTTGCTTTCTCTTCTAGGATACGTGCTATGACTGAACCACACTTTGACATGGTATCAATATTTATGCTAGCTTGTTTATTCTTTCATTTGTCTAGCAAATAGCCTTCTAGTTTTCTGTTTGTCTCATGCTATTCATTTACATCTTAATTCTGTTTTACAAAATCCCTCAAATTCAAGTGCCTATCTAGACCCTAATATCTTAACAAAAACTCATGGGCAGAACCATTTGAAAATGGATGTTAGAAATCCCCATCATACCAAACTTCAGTACACATCTCAGATGTCACATGTCCAGAACCGCACATGACTTTCAGATCATAAGTATTTGCAGTCTATGACTGGGGTGGTAACATCAGTAATGCTGAGCCCCAGCTTTAATAAGAATGCAAATTATAAACCCACTTAAAGCAACTGCCTCCTTAAGCTAGCTATGGCAGAAATATTTAGTCTCCAATGCTGAACAGACTGTGAGCAAACTGTAGCCAAAGGAGGTCAGCTCAGATATGCGCCAGCACGTCCAAGCTGCCAAAAAACATAGGAACATGTGTCGAACAATGAGTTGTAACTTGAAGGTTTTTAACTCTCATAAAAAAAAAGTTAACTTCCCTACATCCACTCGCACCTCTTTTGCTCAAGAAGGAACACAGGGAATGGGCAAGGAATGGGGCCACCTCATGGAAATATTTATTCAAGCAGTGACCTTTCTGTTTGTTTCTGTTTCCTTGGACATGCTGTTTTAATAAGCGTTTGTGATTTTAATCCACATAGCATCTTACTATTTTCCAAAGATTCTTGGATACTCCTTGAGCTATTTCACAACTGGAAATAGGCGTTTACTTGGAGCTTGTTCTAGAAACATCTCTTGGGATTCCTCTGTTTGAGTTGAGTGGAGTTTGTTGGGGGAAGAAATCACTGTTGTTTTTGTTGTTGTTGTTTTATGTATTAAATGCTAATATTAAAATGTCTATGTCCCCATAATTTTTTTGTAATAATAACCTAATGCTTTCATGTATACTTAAGTCTGGTATTCTGTTGCATATCAGGGTGTAGAGATCAAATCCAGGGTCTTGCACATGCTGGGTGAGCGTCTACAACTGCAGCTACATTCCTTGCTCCTGCCTCAAACCTTTCTATGCATACTATGAACATTTCTCTGCATTTTATCAGTGATGCAGAGGTCTAGAGTGTAGTATCAGTCTCTCTCAGATAGCATCACAGCACAGAGCAGTTAGTACTCCTGACTGTGAACCCATCTAGCAAGAAAGCTTGAGTAAATTATTCATACATTCAGTCAGTTTCCTTACCTGAAAAATTATAAATTTAGACAAGGCCATCTCTCAGATTCTCAGTTATGATTACATGATGTTTATCAAACTCCCCAAAGAATTTCAGGAAAGGCCCTTTATTCATACACAAATATTTTAAAGATAACAGCAAAGTGACTGCTATGTACCAGGAGTCATACTGTTAACCATCTTTTCAATATCACTTGGTGTTGGGTCAGATGAAGAAGTTGAAATGCCAAATAGATTCCAGGGTAACCAAACTAAATCGAGTTAGCTTCTACTATGTTAAAATGGGCCTTAATTTTGTATTAACAGCTTCTACCTTCACTAAACATATTTCATATGATTAAGGACTGGATGGTACAAAAAAATAGTATTGTTCCCAGGCACCTGTTCATCTAGCTCTGCCCGTCCTTGGAAAAAGATGATTATTATTCATATTTAATAAGTAGATCAATGTTCTATAGAAAAAAGCATGGGGGAACAAATTCCAAATAAAATTAGATGGTGAATGAACTTTTATTCCTCAGGTGTGTTTCAATTCTATTAGTCACACAGATGGTTAGATACAGCTTAGTATAGTTATTATTCATACATCTAAGCTCTATGTGACTAATCCATTTGTGGCCCCTGTAGACATCAAACCAACTTATGTCCATATCAAGGGCTCATAACTCAACTATGTCATTCTAAGACTACATTGTAGGGTTAGTCTGTTGTAGGAGGCTGCTAGTTTTCCTGGTTGCTCAGCCCCAAAATAACCACATAGAAACTGCATTAATTAAATCACTGCTTGGCCTATTAGCTCTAGCTTCTTATTGGCTAGCTCTTACACCTTAATTTAACCCAATTTCTATTAATCTGTGTATCACCACATGTCTGTAGCTCACCAGCAAGGTTCTGCCCATCCAGCATCTGTCTCTGGTGGAGCTACATGGCTTCTCCTTCAATCCGCCTTCTTTCTCCCAGCATTCAGTTTAGTTTTCCCCACCTAGCTCTGTTCTNTCACTGCTTGGCCTATTAGCTCTAGCTTCTTATTGGCTAGCTCTTACACCTTAATTTAACCCAATTTCTATTAATCTGTGTATCACCACATGTCTGTAGCTCACCAGCAAGGTTCTGCCCATCCAGCATCTGTCTCTGGTGGAGCTACATGGCTTCTCCTTCAATCCGCCTTCTTTCTCCCAGCATTCAGTTTAGTTTTCCCCACCTAGCTCTGTTCTGCCCTGCTATAGGCTCAAAGCAGTTTATTTATTCATTAACCAATAAAAGCAACACATATACAGAAGGACCTCCCATACAATTAGTCAAATAAAACTGTAGGACATCCAGATCAATTTTAATTTCATCGAAACAATAAATGAGTTAGTAGAAGTCTGCATTAAATATTGCCCAAATCATACCTGAATTAAAATGTTGTTTATCTGAAATTCTAATTTAAGTGGCCATCCTGTGTTCTTACCCAGAATATCAGATATGCCAAAACTGAAGGATAGAATCTCATCCTCTGTGCCTCCAGTCTGGTACAACTTCTGTAATAGCCCATTTAGTATAGATTCAACCATAGATTAACCCAGTGTTGAAGTTAGAGCCCCCATGGTGCTGTCACCTTTCAATAGCTCCACACTGTGAGGACCACACTTTTAACAACATGAACCTGTTGTAAGAACCCTTCATGTTCAAACCATAAGACAGAGCTTATCTATGATTTAAGTAGTATATCATATCCCTGCACCTAGCTTCCAAGAATGATCCAGAAGAGCTTATTTGTGCTAATCTCTCCTTGACATGGAAAATAATCTTGTTCCCAAATAGTCACCATGGAGCTGGGTTATTCTTGTAATTCATAGTCATTCCTTAAAGTGCTTCTAGTAACTACTGGTGTGTCAGATATGACATTGGTTTCGTTTTCCTATGTGTAGAGAATGTATGCATCATGCACATCTCAGCTTCATAACAAAGATACAGTGACAGTACAGATGCCAATCATGAGTGGCTGTGCACAGGTTGTGAGTCTCACAGAATGTGAATGTCTCTCCAGAATAGAAAAAGCACATTCTTTTCAGAAATGAACTACTTTGGGTTAGAAAAATGCAGATTAAAACCACAAATGGGTACTCTCTTATACTCATTAGGATGGTTACTGTCAAAAACAAAAATATATGCAGTGTTGATGAATACAGGGCAACACTGGGATCCTTGTGTGCTGTTGACAAGAGTATAAAGCAGCGCAAGCCGTACATAAACATATATGTCCATGTACGCATGCATGCATGTATGCATGAGTGTGCTCATGTGTGTGTCTTTGTATACTACAGTTTTTGCCTATAACTTACACATCATCCTGCCATAAGTCCATTCATTGCTTTTGTAAATAGTTGGTACAGTACATTGTTTAGGATATAATAACAGGAAAGTCTGCATGTTCAGCAACAATGCAATTTTTAATTGTTTGATCTCTATGTGGTAGTCTGAAGAAAAATGGCCCATAGGCTTAAATATTTGAATGTTTAGTCACCAGGAGTGGAACTCTTTGAAAGGATTAGAAGGTTTAAGAGGTATGGCCTTGTTGGAGGAAGTATGTCACTGGGGTGTGGGCTTTGAGGTTTCAAAAGCCCATGCCAGGCCCAGTCTCTCTCTCTCTCTC
>LOJH01003200.1:19467-33007 GCA_001685095.1 Ellobius talpinus | reverse complement strand
CTCACTCACTCACTCACTCACTCACTCACTCACTCACTCACTCACTCACTCATTTATTCATTCATGCCATGTTGCTGGCAGTTGAGCCTTACAGAGCCTTCTTAGCCTTTGGTTCCTTTCAAGGTTCTTTTTCTTTCCTGATGACAGATTGTCAGAAACAGTATTAGACCCTAAAATATCGGAGGCCTCAAACTGTGCTGATTTGTGTGAAAATGATGTGGGCAAGGCCGAGAAAAGAACCCATTTTCTTTGTCCTGTGCTGTAGGCATATGAAAACTCAGTGACCTTGTGGTTGATTGTGAATGTTGCTACATGGTTTCTTGGCATAATCAAGGCTCCTGCTGATAAAATATGTCTTTGGAACTGCAACATATTGTTGACAGTAAATTTTAAGGCACTGTGTTGTTTCTATTAGAGATGAGTTTTTAAAATATGGAAAAGAAAGACAAATTCTACATGCATGCACATACATATTTTTAATTAATTTTGTTGTTATAGACTTTGTGAGAACAATGTCATATTTGACCAGTTTTTCTGCTTTGTTATAAAGGGTGATTTTTTTTGTAGCGTTAGAATGTCGGGTATTGCTTTATAAGACAAATATGAAATGATTATTCTTTGTCACCTTATATTAATGTTCTTGACAGCATAATAAATCACTACAAACTTGACAGAGAAGAGAAATTCCTTCCACTGTTGGGTTAGTCTGAAGCCCCAGTGCACTGTATGACTGGTTCATTCCATGTCTGCAGGGAACCTGCCGATACTTCTCTCCTAGCTTCTGGTAGCTCCTGGAATCCTTGTTCTTTGACTTATGGACAGAATTTGCCAGTCTGTTCCTTCGCATAGCCTTACCAGCTTTTCTGTCTCTGTTGTTATCTGACGGTGCCTGTCATTGGGTTAGAAGGAACCCGGATCATCATGATTATCTGTTACCTTCTCCCACCCTCAGAGCACAGTGTCACACCCACAGGTTCCTGGGAGACAGCTTTGTGGGGAGCACCATCCAAGCCACTGTGTTTCTGTCTTTTCTTCTGTTATCAACAAAGAACTTAACATGTGGAGCTCTTGGAGGAGAGATCCTTACCTTTGCTTAAAGCTGGTCCTTCTACTTTGTCTATGAGGTATTTTATGATCACTTATCCCAGGAGTCCCAGGAATATTAAATGTTTTACCAAAGGTCTTGAGTGTAGACAGCTTACTTTTCTTTCTTTGAGACAGGGCTTCTTGTTTCTTGGGCTGGCTATGAGCTTTCTATGTACTCAAGTATGACCTCAAACTCACTCTCCTGCCTCAGCCTCCTAAGTGCTGCACCTCTCCTGGCACCATCATAATTGCCTGGCCCTCAGCAGCCCACCTTTAACTTCAACCTCAGTGCCAATTTTTTTTTTACCCCTAATTTTGTTGTTTTTGTGTTTCACATCTATCCTCCATCATTCAAGAAGAAATTGTGTTCGCAGTTTGGTTTATAAATGCCCACATCATTGCTCTGATAATACAGTAGATAATGGGATTTTAGACCCATTGTGTGTGTGTATGCATGTGTATGTGTGTGTATATATATTAGAATATTAGAATATATAAAGATATATATATTCTAATATTGGTTTTGGCTGTAATTCAGAGGTGGACTGTAAACATATCAGAATTTCAGGCCTGTAATATTACACTAAACCAATTTTTTTAAATTGTTCTTTCCTAATCCTGTTTATGGTAAGTTGGAGATAGGTGGTTTTTGCACGTAATAATTGATATTTTCAACTGATGAAATTTTTTCTCGTGTTTTGATTATGACATCAGTAGAAGAGTAGTTACTCATATTTAGGTAGGATTCACCAATTATTTGATTCCCAGAGTGTTACTAATTCCTTTGTGTATCATATTTGAACCTTACCACAGTCTTGTTTGGCAATACCCTACCTTCCTAATAATCGCTAGTATGATTCCTAGATTACACAAAAGAAAATTGGTGCAGAGAGGGGATAGACAACTTGGCCAGAGTTATATAGTTTGGAAGTGGAATTGGTAGGCTGGGAATGTGAACCTTACTCTGAGTTTTAAATCTTCTTCTTAGTCATTCTTAATACAGTCTCTGTCAGATTATATAATTTAAATGACATATTACTGGTAGGATATCATGGCCTGTGTACCAAACCCGACCTGTATGCGGTGACTACCTGTCACAAATTGTTTCTATTATTTTATATGTTTGTAAGAATCAAAAGAAAGAATATATTGTGACACGTAAAAATTATGACAATCAGGTTTCTGTGTCCCTAAATAAAGTTTTGATGGACCCCACCCATCTCTGTTTGCTTATATGTCTCTGTGCTGCGGTGCTCAGAAGTAAGGTAAGGAAGCAAGTACTCACACTTGCAGAAGTAAGGACATGTGACAGCACTTGTTCCCTGAGCTGAGCATCATTCCCGTTCCTCCGGAGTTTGCCAGCTCATGCAATATTGCTGGTAATTAGTCATTTCATCTTTGCATTGCTCTTAGAACAAGTAAGGAAACATTTCTTTGGGGGCATTGCATTTCTTTTTGAAAAAGACATTTCAATTGAATTTTAGATTGTCTAAAAGTCTTCACTCAAGGAATTGGAACAAAATTTTTAGAAAATATTGAGACTTGTGTGTGGAAAATAGATCTGTACCTGACGTCGGTGCCTTGCCACATGCCTCACTGCCACCTTTTTGGTTGTGAACCCCTTGCTAAATTTGCTAGGCTGCTTGGTCAGCAGTGCTCCAGCCCTTCCTGACTCTGCTTCTGCCAGTTCGGGGATTACAGGTGGAGTTGCCAGGTTGTCACACCTGGCTCTTTATTTGTGATCTGGGCAACTGAAGTCAGGGCCTCATGTTTGTGTAGCAAGCACCTGTACCCATTGAGCCATCTCTAGACATGAATTTTTTCTCTAAGGCTGGATAGTACTTACTACACTGTGGAATACACATTTTCCTCATCCACTCATCCATTGTGGGCACTTAGATTGATTGTTGGCATTTTGAATAGTGCTTCAGTGAACATGAGAATACACATTTGTAATTGCTTATTGGAACTCTGTAATTATAATTGCACATTCCAAGGAAGCATGCTGGGTTAGTAGTTTTGTATTAAAGTAATTAATTAACCTAAGTCAGGTTAGTCATAAAAGAGTTAATCTACCCTTATATCTGAAGATATGCAGAACTTCCAACTGTGCCATCAAGAATTGTTCTGATTTCGTTTGTGAGCTCCTCCTTCTGTTGTGCTGAATTGATTCTTGGGTTCTCAGGCAGGAGGTGAAACTGTCCCAGAGTGACCAGGTTTCTTAGGCAGGTTAGGGGAGATGAGCATTCAGAGCTTGACCAAGTTCTTTCCTTCTTTCTTAAAGTCATCTCTCCAGCTCCCTGCTGCAGCTGTTTCACTCAGAGAGTTTTTTCCATACAGTATATTCTGATCAGTTTCCCTCCTTCATCCCTTCCGGGTCCTACCCCCTCCCACCCATCCAACTCTATGCCTTCTTTCTCTTTCTTTAGAAAACAAGTAAGCAAATAAAAAACAAACCAGAATTTAAAAAATAAAAGGTGCCAGAAATACATAGATGCACATGTACACACACAGATACACACACACATCCATGAAAACACAAAACTGGAAACAATAATATACAAGCAAAAGATGAATAAGATTTTAAAAAAAGCACAAACAAAGCAAAAAATATGTACGAAAACACCACTGAGTTCTTTCTGTGTTGGCCATCTCCTGTTGGGCATGAGACCTGCTCTTAAGTGTGGTTTATATGCCCAGTAAAACTCCATTAGAAAAATCTTATTTTCTCCATTGCAAGTAATTGTAAGTTGGAGATAGCTTCTTGGTTGGGGATGGGAGTTCCTTTGAGTTCTTTTTAAACTGTATCTCCTGGTTGGAAATTATTAACTGATAATGGCAGGGAGAAAAACCCACTACCTTTCTTTATTTAAAAATTATTATTATTATATTTTGTTTTTATTGTCTTAGGATTTTCTTCTATATCTTACTTTCTCTGACTCTGTTCTAATGACTGCAATTTTGACTGTAGCCTTGAAGTTGCAAATGTTCCCCGTTATTAGTTGGAGGCAGCAGGAAGGAATGCTGAGTGGTAAGAGGATTATTGGTGCCTGGGCTGTAGCAGAATACTAAGCAGCAAATGCACCCAGGAGACATTGTGATAAAGCTGGAAACTTAAACCTTTACAAAAACAAGACATGTACTTAGTAGTCTTCACAGTGTCCTTGTGGAGCCTCTGCAGGAAGCACAATGCCGAGAGAGTCTTCCTACTCCCAAAAGCAGTTAGCAAAGGGGGAAAAACACAAACTAACAGAAACCAAAATTTATGAGACGTTTGGCATTTTATCTTTCTTAAAAATAAAGGTCTTATTAGGCACCCAGGCTGGCATCCAACTCTTTATCCTTGTGCTCCCGTGTCCCTAGATCTGGGATTACATGAATATGCCCTGTGCCTGCTTGGCCTTTAATCGTTTACATTATCAGTTGAGGAATATAGTCTGTGCCCTTGGCTGTGTGTCCTCAAAATGAAGACTGTATTTGATAAATTAATGCTTTTTAGTGTCTGCCTTCATGAAGACCCTGAGTATAATTCTTGCTTTGTTTCATAAATAATGGGAGTGAAATGGTGACTGATAGATGACTTCTCTTTTGAAAATGTAAACGTAATTGGATATGGAAAGCTTCCGAGACCACTGGTGATTCCTAATAAGAAAAATAGGGCAGTGGGCTACTGACTAATAGCTTTTAACAATCCATCAGAGAGCTGAGCAAAGGAAGAAATCTCTGTGAGCCTGTTCAGCAAGGGGGAAGTCTTTCATAAGAGAAGGAAGGTCTTTGAGTACTGCCATCCTGTGTGGAGATGCATGAGCACAAGCCTCTCAATGAGGTTTGCACAACTTGTCATGGCAGTGTTTAGACTCATGTGACAGATCAGAGTGGGACAACAGTATCTACCCTCTTGCCTTCCCTGCTTTCCCTCACCTCTTCTTTTCCTCTTTTCCTTCTCTGTCTTTTTTGAGGCAAGAAATGTTGTTTTCTATTGCTTTGATAAAACCACCACCAAGGCAAATTATAGACAAAAGGACTTATTTAAACTTGTGAGCTTTGTAACACATTGGGCTGTGACCCCTGGCCCAGTGGGCACTTGAGTCTGAAAGGTGGCTCCTTAGTGATGTGAATAAGGGGCTGGTATTCACACTGAAATTATAACCAGTCAAGGTCCTGCTTTGTAATCATTACTATGTCTTTAGACGTTTGACAGCAAGAGCAGCAAATAGATGTGTTATTTTCTCTAGGAAATTCAGACTCCTTTTCTTTTATGCAAGTTTTCTGGCATATAATGGAAGAATATATGACATGCTTAAAAGACTTGTAACTCATTATTTATAACATAGACAGACAAGAGATGACCCAGATAGTGAAATGACCAGATGGTACGTCCGGTGTAGCTGTTACAAAAAGACCAAGGGATCCAATACAAAGGATGGACAATGGTGTGAAAAGATGGAGCATTTCAGCAGCAATATGCTGCTATAAAAAATAGAATTGCTGGAAAAGTACATTAGAAGTGGGATTCATTAGATCGCTTGTTAATAATAGAGCAGACACAGAAGGAGAGCTGGGGGAGATAAGGCGTGCTGATGGAGGCAGGGAGCCGACTGGAGCAGGAGGAAAGAGGAAAAGTAGCACGGTGCTTGGGACCATCGGACAATCTGGTTTATACCAGATGGTCTAATGCTGGAGCTGAAGTCTAGGCTGCTGTGTTCCAGCAGCTGCAGGGTGCAGGCTCAGCTCCGTCTCTGTCGCTCCCTTCCTCTCTCCATCTCGCCCTTTTCCCACCCCTTCCTTCACTCTCCTCAGGTGAGTAAGTATATGATACTATTTTTCATATTATAGTTCGTTATATAAGTAGGGAAGAAACATCAGATGATCTTTAATTTAAAATTTTTATTTCAGCCTGGCAGTGGTGGTGCACACTTTTAATCTCAGCACTCAGGAAGCAGAGGCAGGTGGATCTCTGAGTTTGAGACCAGCCTGCTCTGTTGAGTTCTAGGACACAAGAGAACCTGTCTGGAACTGCCCCCATAAACTTTTTATTTCACCTTTTTCTTCAATTCTTTTTGATGAGGTTATTCTAACCTGATGGGAACAGTTTGTTAAGTGGGTAATCCTAGAGAGTAGGTGACGTTGATAAAGTGCTTGATTACACATATGGCTCACACAACATGGCTGCTCTGGGTACTCATGTTTCTTGTTTCAATGGTCCTTTAAGGAAAGTAGAAGAATTTTATGTTTTATTTTGCCCCTTCCTTGCTTTAAAAACAAAAGCTTAGTTACACTGAATCTAGACATTAATATATGTATGTGTATATATATATCAAAACACACAGAGCAGAGCCCCTCAGCACCTGAGCTGTGGGACCAGGGAGGTGTTCCTCAAGAAGGGGTAGAAATGCAGCACCTCACACTTGTGGGCCATGTTTCCACATAGTGCCTTGGGGAGGAGAAGTGAATGTGCCAGGCACAGAGCTTCTGGCAGTCACATTCCTGTTTGATACTGCAGTGCTGAAAACTCAAAGTATCCCAGAGGAGAGCTCACCTCATCCCAACCATGGACTCTGAGTGGCAGTGCTATGTCACCCCGGCCTAGGTCAGTTGATATGGGGAGTCTGCGAGCAATATGACAATCTGTTTCTACATTCTGTATGTCTACCTTACTGTGTTTCTAAATTTGCTCTAAATATAATAGTCAGAAGAAGGAGAAGAAAAGGAGGAGGAGGAGAAGTATTATTAGGGATTTTGGTTACACATTTAGGAAAAGCACTGTAGAGTTTGAACTGTATCTGGGTGTTAAGCAGGAGGGGGGCCTATTAGAGCCACCTTCTTCACTCTGACTTACCTAGGGGCATCATCTTGTGCAGCTGGCTTAGACTTAAGAAAGTAAGAAAAATGATTTTAACATTTTACAGCTTAGCTCTCAGTGCCCCGAGCATTGCTATTTTACAATGATGTCTTTTTAAAATCACCATACTTTCCCTTTATGCATTTGTGGCTTAATTTAGTTTTTGGTGGGTATGAAGATACTTGACTTTATCAAGTTGGCTGTGTTTCTTTTAATAAATATCCTTAATATGCAAACATCAGAGGACAATATGGCATTCTCAACTTGGTGACTGGGCACTGAGTGCCTCAGCACCTTCAGTGTGAACCAATTGCTCAAACAAGTCATCCTGAAACTCTTTTGATACTTAAATTCTAAACCCTGTTGAAACAAAATCATCTATTTTTCATTCTTCCAAGAAAAATCAACATCTGCATAAGATCGAGTTATTTGTTTATGTGTACGTGTATTCCTTTTAAAAGATCAAGTCATTTGCTTATGTGTAAGTGCATTCCTTTTCAAAAGGGACGTGCTGGTATTTAAGTTGTTTCCTGTACCTTATGGTTATTGTCAGCATTGACTTTCTTCTCTGTGGTGTAATGTCCTCGCAGGTATTTCTCAGCAACATCCCTGCAAATTTCATGTCGGCTTTGCTTAAGAAGTCCCTAAGAATTTTGGCTTTCCGCCTAGCGTTCTGAGTGTAGCTGTCATCTTTTTCTTGATTCTTCGGGCTCCAGGTTTGACTTCCTCTAGGGCAGGTTGTTTCTTCAAAGAATGTCATGAGATTGGGCTTGTTTACAGAAGTCTGCAGGAAATAGCATTGTGTTACTGTTTTAATGACAAATTATGAACAAAATGTATCCCCATAGCCACTTTGAAAGTTGACTTTTCCCCTCATGCTTGTGTGAGGGCCTCTGGGCGCGGAATAGGACTGGCCTTCGCTGGCAGCAACTGTGTGAGGGCCCTGGGCGCAGAATAGGACTGGTCTTCGTGGGCAGCGACTGTGTGAGGGCCCTGGGCGCGGAATAGGAGTGGCCTTCGTGGGCAGTGCCTGGCGCTGGTACTCTTGCACTGTATTGGACCATGCAGTGCATCACAGTCACAGGCAGAGGTCTCAGTAGCAGGAGTTTCCTAGTGTTGAGCCTTCCTCCAACTGCTGGGGAGGCCGAGAACAGCCTGTCATTTGGCCAGATGTGCAGTCTTACGTCCCTTCCAGTAGAAGAGCCTTCTGTTTCTGAGGGCCTTGCCTGAGAACTGCTGTGTGGCTTAGTGAGTGTTGTCATCGCTCTCTGCAGCAACAAGGTAGCCATTTGGAGTAGCCTCTGATTTCTGCCAATCCGTGATTCTTGCTCTTTGTGCTACTGCTCACGCCTCAGCAGGCCACAGAGGACACTCCTGCTGCAGAACTTGAGTCACATGAAACCCAGAAAGTTGAGACTAAGCTTTAGGTGTTGTTTCCTATAGAGGCTAAAGATATCAATAATGGGTGATAACAGATAAATTTATGGTTAATATGAAATGGTCTAATTTTATATGTGTGTGCATATAGATTTATAGATGTAGTTAGGCATTGTTTCTTTGGTGATTGATTTAAAATTTAACCTCTTAGCTTTAGTTTCTATAAGTAGCCTTTTAATTCTTTGACATAAAGTCAACAGTGAAACATGGGTGGGTGGGAGGAGGGGGTGTCTCATCAATATCTGATTAATTTACTTATTTAATTTCACACTATTGAAAACTATTCTTAAACGAGGTGTGAAACTCATTCTGCATGTGGAACTTGGCTGTCAAGGCTGTTTTTTCTCATCAGAATCTTGGTAACATGAGGCGCTGTCTCGTGCTCTCCTGTTTTCCTGCCTCCCTCCACTGGGAGGAGCTGTCACTTTACCAGATGATCTGCCCCCTGTGCAAACTCCATATCTTGTGTTCACTGGAGGTGGATGAACTCACTGCCCCCACCAGCAGCCTGGCGCAGGCATAGTTCACTCTAGCTACTGGAAATGAAGAGAGTGCTCCGTCTTTATTTTCTTTTAGATAGTCATTTAATTCTTGCCTAGGAAAATCACCTGTCAAATTCAGGACAGTCTGATGTGTTATTAGGTAGACTGTAATTTAAAGCTGATATTGAATCTTACATAGACAAGACATGGCAAACGAATTTTATGTTTTACTCTTAGAAATATGGGCACCCAGTAAGCAGTAACTGGCTTGGATACTTTGTAAATCCTATTTGCATTTTGATTACTCATCCTTAAATCATAAGATGGTATTACTGTGATTACTGATATATTTTCAGATCAGTCTATCTAAATAGTGCCTTTAAATTTTAGAAAGTCTGTGTTTGCCAGCTGTGCTCTTGTACTTTGTGACTTAATGTCAGGAAAGTGGGCTTGGAAGTCAGTTTCTTCTCACACCTGTATTTATTTATCCTGCAGTTCTAAACTGTGGTATAATTCTAGTATTACCCTCTTGAGGAAGTGTTGCAGAGTTTCAATGAAAGGTTTCCTTTTCTAGGGTGGGATGTCTGCCCAATTATGCTGTGGGCATCCCAGTTTACCACATGAACACATTTAGTCATTTCATATATTGAGAATGCTTTTCATACTTAAAATTCTCCCCTGAATTTTTTTAACCTTTATTTGGAGAAAATTATAGTTTTTGGTTCTGCTTAGTCTGTGTAGTTTTCAGTTGTATCTTGTGAGTACTCTCACACTGGAATAACACTTCCTCTAGTATGCCAGTGAAGAAAGCCGTCCAGAGGAAAAGTGTGCAGGCGCAGTGTAAGTGCCCGCTGCTTTCCTGTGATGCTGTCACCACCATACAGGTGACATCAGCACTTTCATGTCATCTTTCTGTCAGTGGCTGCAGCAACTAGGTGCCTTCTCCAGCTACGCAGAGCAGATCCAGAAAGGAGGGGGAGAAAGCGCGGGTTTCTCTGGGGAGTAGACAGCCCAGCCTTTGCAGTGTTCTCTAGCGCGCATGCTCTGCACGGTCCTCCACACAGTGTGCCTGCGTGGCTCACCAGAAGTCCTTATGTCCTGGCTATATAGTTTCCTTCTTTTCTTTTTAAATCAGACTTACTTCTGCAGACTTCTGAAGCATCAGAAATAGATTTAAGAATTAACAAGTCATACACATACAAACAATTTGAGGATGAGGAGGACAGGCATGCTTTGCCAAGGGTCACTATATTCTTGTGTTTCAGTGCTCTTTCTCTCAGGCCTTCTAGCATGATATGTGTGTGTGTGTGTATACATAGATATATATATATATATAAATAAATCTGTATCTCATGGTTGGGTTAAAGCTACCGAACAACTCCCCACATTCCCAAGGGATCATCATTTGTATGGTGGGAATGATGTCTTTCTCTAGAAGTATATTAACTATGTATATGTTCAAAGTACCAACTTCTATTCCCTTGTAAGTCTAAGCAAGGCTTTTTTTTTCAGTTTTATATGTGATCCTATTGATCTACAAATAGTGATTTTATGAGATCCTAAATTAGTGCAGTAATGTTGAAAAAGGAGACATTCCCTGTTCTATTAGAAGATTATGTTAAGTTGTTTTCATTGATTGATGTTCATATGTTTGTACGCTAGTTAGAACTATTTTCTTGCTGGTTTTAGAAGAAGTATAAACAGTAGGGGTCGGCAGGTGGACAGGGACACACTGGAGTTGAGAAACTAATAGTGGATTCTTGGGACAGACGGGGAGTGAACGCTAGCACTGAGCTTCCCTGCTGGTAGGAAATGGTAGAGATGCTGCACCCTATGGCCAGTGCTCCTGTTCTCTGTCTGCTGCTGGCCAGCACCTGGAACGTGACTCAGTCCTGGGCTACAGACCAGTTCTTTCTCTTTCCAGCTGTTCTTCTCTATACCTCCTTTTCCCTTCTCCTTTTAAATCTCATTTTCTATACTCACTCTCGATTCATTTGCAATGGTAAAGTAGATCTTAAGATCTGAAAGTTTAGAAGGTGTTTCTCTGTTGTGATATGTGATATTCAGAAATATACCTGGAGGGAGAAGTACAGGCTGACTGGATGCTGAGAGTGTTGTGCTACCCCTTCCTAACTGTTTACCTGGTCTCCCTCCCTTGGTCCCTGCCTTCATGACCCTCACGATCAGTGAGGTTTTTGGAGACTTAACTTGGCTTCCATGGGATTCACAATTAAATGATTTATATAGTTCTTTTTCCAAATCAAGACATTTATTGAGGGACCAGAAGAGCAAAATGCTGTAATTTTTTACATGCATTGGCTATGCCAGGAAGTTTATATTTGACATAGTTAGAAAACTAAGCTATTAAAAAATACCTAAATGCTAAAATGTAAACACTCAATGGTTTGCTGCTGCTAATGGCTGCTTCTTACTCCTTTTAGGAACGAAAGGAGAGGCTATCCAAATTTGAATCTATTCGTCATTCAATTGCTGGAATAATTAGGTCTCCAAAATCGGTACTTGGCTCATCAGCAGTAAGTAGGATTGACTGTGTGTTTCCCCAGTGATCATTGTCTTGCTTCTTTCAGGGTGTATATGTTTATGCTCACAGACAGGAAAAGCAGAGCAGATTCAACTTTCTTTGTGCACTGGACTCTGTTTACATTTGCATATAGTATACCCCTGAGTCAAATTTTTATAAAAAAACAGAAAAAGCTTTTTTGTAATGGACCTTCCTTACTGCTTGTGGACATTCTGAGGCCTCCATTGGATGCTGGAAACTGGGTAGTATTAAGCCACACACATTTATACACACATTTTCTATACATAGTCCACTGTCGTAGTTTTTCTAGACATAGTAGGATAGTGGCTACAGGAAATGTTGGTAAAAACAGAACAGGTTCCACAGCATAGTGTGACGGAGGCTGTGTAAAGGTTCTTTCAAAGTATACCTTTCTAACTTCTAATAGAGATGTGAGATGATGTGAGGCCTTGCTGGGATATACTAGCTGAAATTGCTATGATCAGCATGAAAGAAAAGGACCAGCATGGTAGAGATTTCTTATACTGCATGTATATAATGATGGGGCTTTTCATGTGTTTGGAACCTCACTAGAGGAATAGTGTAAACATGTGTCTAGGGCAACAGCACTTTTATAATAGCTATTATTACTGTGTGGGTTCTTAAAATACATTAGTTTGTATTTCCATTATGAAGAACATTTAGTAATAAAAGTAGTCTGTTTGGTAGATTAATCATTGAAATTTTAGTTTGCTGTGTCATGTGGAGCATACTAGAGTTATGTCTTCAACAAGAAATGACTCAACAACCACTTGGAGCTGTTCTCTGGTATTAAGTGCTATCCACTGTTTCCACTCAAGCGTAAGGCTAACCAAGGCCTTGAGTTTTAATGTGTATGTGATTGTTACACATGATAAGCCTGGGAATCCAAAGTGAATAACTATTTAAAGACAGTCATAATTTAAAAATACTTGATTACTTTAAATGCTTTTCTATAGAAAAGCCCTTGCCATGTTAGCACGTGGTTTGTTTTCTTGTGGTAGATCTAATAGAACATAAAATTCATGTTTTTAGATGTACAGCAAGAGGTTTCAGTATTTTCACTAGGCTGTGCAGCCATAATTGCCACAGGATGCTGGCATGTTAGTCCCTTGTAACGGTGTTCCATAGCTATTAGAAGATAGCCTCAGTTGCACACTTGTCTCATCTCCTTACACTGCATATCCTTGTGACTAGGCCTCTTGCTGGGCCTTTCACCTGCAAAGGGTCATACAGCAATAGGCTTTTTATATTTAGTTTCATTCTATTACTATAATATTTTAAAGGTTCATTCATGTGGCAATCTTTAATTCTTTATAAGACTGAATACTATTTCTCTGCTTAGATTTATATTTCATTACTTAGATTTATTATACCATTTTGTCTCTTCATCATCTGATAAAACATTAGTTTTATCATTATATATAAACTCTACTTTGTGGCTTTTTACTGTGAAAATTTTTCATTCTTTGTGACTATGAGTTCATTTTTCTTTGTCATATACCTAGTAGTAGAATTACTGAGTCATACAGGGATTTAAATTTAAGATTTTAATAGTCTGCTTTCTACATTGGCAGCGATATTTGCATTTCTAACAATATATGTCTGAAACTACTATTTCCTCACATAATTATCAATGCTTGTTGTTTTCCTAGTTGTGTTTTGTTTTGTTTTACTGTTTTGTTTTAATTGTAAGCATTTAATGACTGGTTTGTCATTGTCATTTTTATTTTAATTTTTCTAATGACTAGTAATAATAAATTTTTCATGTGCTAATTTGCTATTTATGTATTCTTTAGAGATGATTCTATTTACAATCTTTGCATGCTTAAAATTTTTTTGTGTACTTTTTTTGATGGTCTACAGATTAAGCCCAGGTTTGCATGCATGCTAGGCACTCTGTCAGTGAACTGTACCCATAGCAGTAAGCTTGGTTTTTGTAGATGTTGAGTTTTATGAGTTTTAAATTGTTTTGGGGAAACATTTCCTTTGTTATACACCTAGTATAGTAAACAAATGTTTTTTTCTTAGTCTGTAAGTTTGCCTTTTTTTCTTTTCTTTCTTTCTTTCTTTCGTTCGTTCTTTCTTTCTTTCCTTCCTTCCTTCCTTCCTTCCTTCCTTCCTTCCTTCTCT
>LOJH01003199.1:11577-31997 GCA_001685095.1 Ellobius talpinus | reverse complement strand
GCCAAGCAGTGATTTAATTAATACTGTTTCTGTGTGGTTATTTCGGGGCTAAGCGACTGGGGCCCAACAAGCAGCCCCTCTTTCTACATTTGTACTTCAACTTGTTTGTGCCTTGACTTCCAACGTGTGTGTCTTACACACCGAGGCTTGTGTTTTGTTGTTTGAGGTTGATTTGGCTTTATTTCCTTATTTATTTATTTACAAAACTGCCCTGTTAATTTCTGTTTTTTCCCCTCCCAGTGGAGCTCTTTATCTATTGATAGTTAAATCAGTTATGGGTAAGTGACCATTCATCATAAGACATACTACAAATCCCAACTCTACTATGCTCTCCCCCGGATCTGAAAGAACAGCACAACAGCACCCCAAAACAGTTCTATCAAAACAAATCTGCAGCCTTTGTAAGTCTTTTGCTGGGGGAGTTGGGCAAGTAGCTGTGTTCTGCTGCCCCAACAAGCTCCCTCATGTGACTTTACAGTTCCATAGTAGATGAGCTACCACTGGCCAGTCCTCGAACCTCCTGCTGTGACATCACAGGCCAGGCTGAGCCCCGTGCTTCCTCCTGGGGTGGGGGATGAAGTTGGACCCAGAAAAGTCCTGAAAACTGGTGACACCAGGGAATCAGGATCTCTAAAAATTAATGCAAGAAAAAAACTTAGCAAAAATAGTTGGAATTGACCTTTTCAGAGCTCTGGGAATCCACGAAAAGTTTACAGCAATCTGAGGCACAATCTACTCAGGCAAAGAGGAAAAGGACCTAGAGGGAGCCTGGGCCCTGTAACACTAATTGACCTGGCCCCAACCAGCAGGGCCTGAAATCTCAGCAGCAAGGGGCAGACCCTGAGTCGTGAGAACTCCTCCACACTCATTCCAGCCTTGCTAGACCAGCTCCAGGCCCCCCAGAAGGACCCCACTTACAAGGCTGTCTTTATGTGCCTGACTCATAGTTCACGCAGTGGGAAAGCCTTTGCCTGGAGGTGTGTTTAGTTTCTGTTTGCAGCACTTCTTCTCTCCAGAGCTAAAAGACAACGGCATGAGGCAATAATTAGGAATATGTGTTGATAGGCACACAATATACAAAGGTATAATTTGTGTGACAATAACATCCCAAAGGACAGAGGAGAAAATGGATTTACACTGTCTTTGTACAACCATTGAGACCAAATTGGTATTTTATATTTTATGTGCCTTTGTTCTTTTATTTTATTGCCTTCTTTGGGGTTAAATAGAATGTGTGTGTGTGTGTGTGTGTGTGTGTGTGTGTACACGCACACGCATGTGTGTATGTTAGTTTAATTCCTTTACCTTTTCTCTTAATATATTTTAAGGTTATTTTCTTATTGGTTGTCTTAAGGATTGCAATTAGTATAGTGTGTACCTGTGTGTGTCTGCCTGTGTGTATGTATGTGTGCCTGTGTGTTTATGTATGTATGCACATATGTGTTTATGTGTGTGTATTTTGTGACAGTTTCTCACTGAACCTTGTGAGATACTTGACACAGTGTGAAGATGATTGCTTTGATGGGTGTCATAAAATGCTGCCTGGCCAATAGCCAGGCAGGAGGTGCAGGTGGAACTTCCAGGCAGAGAAAGAGATCTCTGGGAAGGACGAAGGTGGAGTTGCCAGCCAGGCTCGGAGGAAGCAAGATGGAGATGCAGTACCGAGATGAGGTAATGCCACACGGCAGACACAGATTAATATAGATGAGCTAATTTAAGTTATAAGAGTTAGTCAGAAAAAAAGCCTAAGCTAAGGCCAAGCTTTCATAATTATTAATAAGTCTCCATCTCATTATTTATGAGCTGGTGGCAGACAAAAAAGCTTGCTACAGAACCTGGAGCTCACCGATACAGCTAGACTGGCTGGCCAGGGAGACCTTTGGGATTTTCTTGACTCTGCCTTCCAGCATTGGCGTTATAAGCACACACCATTGAATAAATTAACATCAACCCAAAGTAGATAAGATACGTAGAAAACAAACATCAAAGTGATGGCTGAGGCCCATCACTGAGGCCACGGGGGTATAGGGAAGTAGGGAAGTCTGTGAGCGTCTCGCACTTCCGAGTTAAGGTGACACGTGGCATCACGGGGCAACTTCAGAGACTTTCCGAGGACCACTGTGCACCTTCCAGGTCCCCGTGTGCATCACTCCAGAAAAACTAGAGCCTTTCCCACAGTTCTCTTTGCTCCTGTTGATTTTTGTTATTTAGATGATTATTCTTAGCCCCACTGAAGAATAGGATGATTTCGTTGGCAGCTGAAAGTAGAATCATTTTGTTTCTCACCGCGGGACAAGCAAAATTGACATCTTCCCCCCCATTCCCAGGGAGGCGTAATTAGAAATTAGAGTCACGTCAAACTGTTCACTGCAGCTGTAAACTCTGGCAGGGAAATGATGGGCACCTTGGAGCCCTGTCAGCCCCGAGCTTACTGTAGGTATGTATTCGTGCATAGGCATGTGCACAGGATTACATATGTGTACTTGTGTGTGTGTTTGCACATGCATACCCCCGTGAGCGATATTATGTGTACTGTGAAGGCTTACTATTGCTTCCTATGAGAAACCGAAAGAGAATCTAGACTTTTGGGTCATTCTTAAGGCATCCAAGAGTCCACCTCTTTTTAGTGGGGAAACAATGATCTCCACTTGTTGAAACCCAAATTGCTTACAGTTAGCCCAGTAGGCATTAGCTTCTGTTCTGACTGCTTTCTGTGGAGTGGTGGGAAGGCTTGGCTGCTGATCATAAGCCATAGCCTGTCTGTGAGCATGGATGGATACAGTGCACCCAGTCCCCAGCCTCTGCTGACTTGCACACCTGCCCAATACACTCATCATGTCTGTGTGTTCTGTGGGAAGCGTTCAAGGCCACAGGAGGACCAAGGCTGGGAAGACTCAGTGCCTGCTGCTGTTTGACAAGTCGAGTTTGCATAGAAGTTTAGTTCATTGCGAGTCTTTTAAATTACAGCTTTCAAGTGAGTTTTCCATCATTTTTTCTTCTAGAAATTATATGGCTGTATGTGTGACTTTATAAAATATGATACATTGTAAGCATTGATTTGAAAAATCCTCTGAATTCTGTCAAAATAACTATGGGGGTTAGATGTAGGTAATTGCTAAGGCAGCAATGAAACCCCACAGACTGGAGTGCATTGAGGTGCACAGCAGCAGCCGTGGCAGAGGAACATGCCCTGGGCTCTCTTCACTGCCCTCATGTGAGGCTCCGTTACTCTGCTTTGGACTCCAGACAACCAGGTCCTTTTCATTCCAGGTCCCTTTGGCAAGATCTGTAAAGGCTTACTATTGCTTCCTATGAGAAACTGAAAGAGAACCTAGACTTTTGGGTCATTCTTAAGGCATCCAAGAGTCCACCTGAGAGTCTTTTCGTGGTTTGTTGCTGAAGATCAGTTCTTACTCTTTGCCATGTGCCTGTGAAGCTCAGCCTGGCATGGGGCGTCTCCGTGGTATTGTATACCTGCCTTCCCCACAGCAGCTAGGGAATTAAAGGAAGAGTCTGTTGCCAGTCTCTGACATTTGCTGAGGCTATGGAGCCTTTCAGGGAGTAAGTGGTGATACTTTTCCATGAAGGTTAAGTGTGCCCTGGAGAGGGTATATGTGGTGGAGCACACTTTAATCTCAACACTGGGGAGGCAGAGGCAGGTCTGGCCTACATGGAGAATTCCAAGGCAGCCACACAGAGCTACAAAGAGATTTGTAGTTGTTTGTTTGTTTGTTTTTACTCTTTACTCTTGTGAGGGGGGAGGTGCCACCCAGCTCCCAAATAAATGTCATGGAAACTTATTCTTTCTTATGAATGCCCAGTATTAGCTTGGCTTGTTTCTGACCAGCTTTTCTTAAATTAAGTTTTCCTGTCTGTCTTCTCCCTCTTTTCTTTTTAAACCTTTCTATATTTCTATATACCTTTCTTTACTTCTTACTTCATGACTTGCTGTGTAGCTGGGTGACTGGCCCCTGGAGTCCTCCTCCTTATCTGGATCCTTGAGATCGTCTCATCCCAGATTTCTCCTCCTATTTATTCTCTCTGCCTGCCAGCCCTGCCTATTCTTTCTCCTGCCTTGCTATTTGCCATTTAGCTCTTTTAAACCAGTCAGATGTTTTAGACAGGAAAAGTAACACAGCTTCACAGAGTTAAACAAACGCACCATAAAGGAATGCAACACATCTTTGCTTCATAAACAAATGTTCCACAGCATAAATGAATGCAACACACCTTAAAATAACATTCCACGACAAAGAGTCTCAGAAAACATAGACAAACAAAAACAAGGTGCCATAGGGAAACTCAAGTAAGATGATTGTCAACTTTTATGGATGGCAGAACAATGGTGCTTAGGGAATTCTGCCTTCTTTCAACTGAATAAGGAAAGCAGTTACACCAGCACATATTTGCCAAGAGCCAGTGACAGGTCCTGGCTTGTCTGTGACTCTAGGAAGGTTCCTAGCTACTCATAATTCCACTTTCTTATTACTGGAACCAGTTAGGATGCTTAGGTCACAGCCTTGTTCCACGGAGCAGACCTCATCATCTTGATGTTTAGATGGATGTCTAGAAAGGTCACATGTCAGGCTAGGACAGTGGTTCTCAATCTTCCTAATGTTACAACCCTTTAATACAGTTCCTCATGTCGTGGTTACCTTCAACCATAAAATTATTTTTGTTGATACTTCATAACTGTAATTTTGCTACTGTTATGAGTCATAATGTAAATATATGTGTTTTCTGATGGTCTTAGGTGATCCCTGGGATAGGATCATGACCCACAGGTTGAGAATCACTGAGTAGGAGAAGCAGGGGAGGTAAGTGACAGGCACAGGAAACTCGGCCTATGTCATAATCGAGGCAGCTTTTCTAAGCTTGTTCTTCCCTTTACAGTATTTCCCTCTTGTGTGGTGGGGGAACTAGGAACCAGAGGTTGCCCTCCCTGACGGTCTATCCTTCATTTCACATCTCCTCAATGTCATGCAGTGTGGCAGGGATGGCCTTGCTGCACCCAGCTCCTCTAATCCCTGGAGCAATTTTTGGTAGGATTCTAATTTAGGACATTAGAATTTCCCACTCTCACTGGAGACACTTATTCTGGTTGAAATGTGAAATGTCCCATGGGCTCACATGTTGTGTGTTTGGTCCCCAGCTAGTCATATGGTTTTGAGAGGTGCTTGAAACTTTAGAAGGTGGAGTCTAGTTAGGGGAAGTGATCCCTAGATCCTGAGAGGAGTACCTTCAAAGGGCATTTTGTAGTCTGTCTTTGTCTCAATGTTCTCTGCCTTGCATTGAAACACAAACAATGGAGCCAAGGAACTGTGAACTTGCTTCCTTTAAGCTGCTCTAGTCAGATTCTTGTTGCTATGACTGAAAAGCTGGCTAATACGGTAGAAAGATGCCCTGAAGTCTAAGGCGAAGGCAACATGCTGGGAAGTGAGGCTCTGCTGAGGGCCTTAGCTATGAGGGCAGCGAGAGGGCTAGGGAGACCGAGTATAATGACGATGCTGTTAAGGAGGTCACATATACTTCTCCCTGCCCCCTTTCCAAGGCAGGGTCTTCTTGTTCCTGGTCATTGGATGGCCAAGAGGCCATTGTCTAAGCATTCCTTCCAGGAAGACTGATGGATGGAGACCCTAAGAATTTTCTCACATGTTATCTGGGCCCAGTTTTTCTGTCAGTCCCTGGGCTACTGTGTCCATCCCAGCTTAGACTGAAGGGCAGTAGTTGCTATGGGACTCTCAGGATCCTCACTCCTTGCTGGTGCCCTTTGATGTGTTTGAGGAGGAGGTCAGACCAAGATGGGTAGAAGAACAGTTGAAACAACCCACCTGGCATGTGCCTAGGTCAGCGGGGAAGGAGATGGATCTGTTCAACCTACTGAAGCCAGCTGCCACCTTGGAGGAGCTTGGACAGGGGCCAATGTTCTAGAAACAGAGGGACTTCAACCTAGGGCGGGATCTTGGGCTATATCAAGCAAGCATGGTTGGTTTCCTTACTTCAATACTGCATTCTCCTTGCAATCAAGAAGGAGGCCAAGTATGGCAAGCTATAGATCCTCTCCTGCTCGGCAGGCCTCTCCTGGGAGTTTTTATAGTGGGGAAAAAAAGAACTTTACCCTCCATGTTTGCATGTAGGCAGAAGTTTCTGTCCCACCCAGTCCTGCAGCTGTTCAGTCCCAAATAAGCACACAGAGGCTTAAATTAATTATAAACCATCTGGTCTATTGCTCAGGCTTATTACTAGCTAGCTCCACGAAGCTTGGTACTTTTTTTTCAGTAAGGCCTTCTCATCTTGCTTCCTCTGTGTCTGGCTTGGTGCCTTTTCTCTTGCCAGAATTCTTTGAGTCTGGTCACCTCTCCTGTACTTCCTGTCTGGCTACTGGACAATTAGTGACAAAATCTTTACAGTTTCAAGAGCGTTATCTGACAGCAGTAGACTTTCCATTGCTGTTGGCGTCTCTCCCTGCCCCTCCCCTGTATCTCTTCATTCTTGCAGAGATGTTTCTGCCCCAAGGACAAGAGTCAGAAAGGGTGTGCGTGTGTTTAGGGGTGTGAATGTATAAATTAGGAGACAGAGATAGGGTGGCCATGAATCCCATGACGGACCAGAAAGAGCCCAGGTGACCTAGGCTCCCACATGCACCTGCTGCCCGGTGCTTTATAACCCTAACCCTAACCCTAACCCTAACCCTAACCCTAACCCTAACCCTTTATAACCCTAACCCTAACCCTTTAAACTGCACGAGGCAGATCTGAGATACGTGGATATCATCTTAAAAGCATCGCTGGCAGAGAATACAGCTCTAGAATAGCTTCTCCAGAGTTTTTTTTGGGGGGGTTTCCTATGCTGCTGTGAGGGTTATGGGCAGGATAAGCAGCATGATCCTACTGGGTAGGGGACCAGGACCTTTCACCCCCCCACCAAGCCCAAAGATGTTACTAGAGGCTGTTCTTCTTGAATAAGCCCTGCGGTTCTCTCTCCATCAGCACAGGAGTCTGTCTCACCTGGGAGGAACTGGGGCCTCGAGGAGCACATTCCAGTGTCGTGAAGGCTGCCAGATGAAGTCAAGGCACACACCTGTACTGCTGCTGCTTACTGGGCCAAAGTAGATGGAAGTGGGGAGAAAGGGGAACAGACTCTGCCCAAGACTGTCAGAAGCGGAATTCTGCACTCTGGTTGGTGGAACTCACAGTGCAGTGCTGACACTATGGAGAGCCTAGCTCAGAGCAGGGGTGCCCTACTGCCTCTACTGGGGATGCCTCACCTTAGTGGGAAGCATTGTGCACTTGCAAAATCCCGGTACAGCACACACCAGCTCGG
Organism: Ellobius talpinus; assembly: GCA_001685095.1. NCBI lineage: Eukaryota > Metazoa > Chordata > Mammalia > Rodentia > Cricetidae > Ellobius > Ellobius talpinus. The sequence continues at coordinate 24,674 of LOJH01003199.1, read as the reverse complement.
CAGTGGGTAGCTTTGGTGAACAGAGGAAGTTGGCACTGACAGAACATAGGCGCCGAGCCACAGGCTCCCAGCCTCAGGATCCCTGGATATGAACAGAAGGAACGGCTTCCAAAGCTACTGCAGCTCCTGACACCGCAGCTCCCGGTGCCCTTCTGCCTGCCGTGGCTTTGCTGAAAATAACACATTTCATCCTTTGTCATAATTACAAGCATCTGATGACATGAAACACAGGCCCGCCTCCCAGCCTTGCCAAGACTGTGACAATACAGGGAGTGTAGGCGTGTGAGCCTGTCACCCTGCGATCCCCGAGTTCTGTAAAAGGTTATACGCGACCATGGAGAGCCGTTCCTCCTCAATGCTTGGTGTGCTTGCAACAGAACTGACAATTACCAGGTCTTCATTGCAGTCTTCTCTGCAACATGGAATTTCCTGCCGTGTGGAGGCCTCGCGTACAGGAGTAAATTGGTGAACCCTAGGCCTAGCAGGACCCTGCAGGTGCGGCTCCTGCCTCCTGCATTGTCTGCACCCCCACAGGGGTTTCCCTGCACTCAGCTGCTACCAAGTTGGCTTCATTTGTTTTTTGTTTGGTTTTTTAAAAATTCTCACTTTCAAGAAATCTTAACATCTTACATTCCTCCCTTTCTTCTGTGTTTCTTTCACATGGGTTTAGGCTCCAGTGGCTACTTTAAGTTAGGCTCTTCCTGGAAATAGCTAAATCCACACCAACAGGAGAACTTTTGTTTACCCAGGGTTTCCAATCCCTAGCTCAAGGTTTCCTCCATTTTGCAAGTGTCCTGGTGCCAGGGAGCCCAGTGCAGACTCCCGCTCTTCTCAGTATCCTTAGGGGAGTCTCATCAATCCTTAGATCAGCATGCTTATTGTTATTATTACCTATTGACTGTGAAAAAGAGTTTATTGATTATATTAGTGTTTCTCAACCTTCCTAATACTGCTGACACTTTAATATAGTTCCTTATGCTGGGGTGAGCCCCAACAATAAAGTTACTTTTGTAGCTACTTCATAACTGTTATTTTGCTACTGGTATGAATGACAATGTAATTATCTGTGTTTTTGATTGTCTTAGGTGACCCCTGTGAAGGGATCATTTGCCACCGACCCCACCAAAGATTAAGCCTAATGCTTAATCTCACCAGCGACCTCCAGATGTTTCCATCACTCAAAAAAAGTGTTCATTGCACACCTCTGTCACTGTGGCTCTGACTGTTGCTCAAGCGTAAGCCAGGTTGAAGTGAGGGGCATGCCATCCTCAAGGTTCTGGGCAGCAGTTGTCCTCTAAAAGGTCATAGGGTCAGGACAGGAGGTTCTGAGCTGGATGAAAGGTGAGATTCATGCTAATGTTGAGAGAGACTGAGTAAAGCAGTCACAGCAGGTGATGTACAATAGCTCAAACTGGGAGAGACGGCCATGCCAGGTCCAAGGACTTCTTCTGTGTTGGCATTTGGGTAGCACTGCTCTCTTTGGTAGCAATACTCCCTTTGGTGGCACCACACTCTTTAGTAATGCTGCTCTCGTTGGTAGCACCACACTCTTTGGTAACACCACTCTCTTTGGTAATGCCACTGCCTTTGGTAGTGCCACTCTCTTTGTTAATGCCACTCTCTTTGGTAGCGCCACACTCTTTGGTAGCGCCACTCTCTTTGGTAGCGCCACACTCTTTGGTAGCGCCACTCTCTTTGGTAGCACCAATCTCTTTGGTAGCGCCACTCTCTTTGGTAGCGCCACTCTCTTTGGTAGCACCAATCTCTTTGGTAGTCCCACTCTCTTTGGTAGTGCCACTCTCTTTGGTAGTCCCACTCTCTTTGGTAGCGCCACTCTCTTTGGTAGCCCCACTCTCTTTGGTAGTCCCACTCTCTTTGGTAGTCCCACTCTCTTTGGTAGTCCCACTCTCTTCGGTAGCGCCACTCTCTTTGGTAGCGCCACTCTCTTTGGTAGCACTACTTGTTTGCAGGTTCTTAACTTTGGTAGCTGATGTGAGTTAGCCTGCTAAAAAGCATATGATTGGGGCAGTGTCCTGCATTTTCTTTATGCCACAAGGGTCTTGACAGAGCAGGGTTCTAGGAGGAATTAATATCTTAACAGTAGTGGGATGTATCCAATGTCCAAGATTCTTTGTACCCCAAAGTCAGGTCACCAATAGGATGTGAGTCCCTGTACCTACCCATCTCTGTCTGCAGCTCAGTCCCCATGTTCTGCAGACCCACTTTGTCCCCTCAATGCCACACCTGTGGATGGCTGATGAGACTGCTCTGTTGAGAACCTGAGCCACATCTGTGAGCAGGCCTGTCACCCGTCATGGGACATCTCCTTCATTCCTGGTACCCTGTGCAGGGGGAACACAGGGTGAGTCCTGGTGTCTATCATAGTATCAGCTGTCAGATTGCTAGTGACCCATCACACATATGAGAAACCAGAGGCTGAGTGCCAGGGGATAGAGCCACAGTAGGTAAGTCCTTTTTAGTCCATTATTTTGATACCCTTCCAATAAAGTCCATGATTAAAAACACCACTTATTTCCACTGGGATGGACAACTTTTTTCATAACACCAACGGCAGCATTCCATTTCATTGTAGAAACAACCAAGTGTGGTAGACAGGATGTGGATGCAGTTCATGTTCTAGGTCTACATGAGGGAAATAGAATCTACCAGATCATGCCTGCATGCTTGCAGGTAGGCTCCAGCATAATCACCACATGGTTCATTGTACAGATGAGAGGAAACTTGGTTAGCAGGGGCGTGGCATGTGTGTGTGGGCAGTGATGGCCAGTAAAGCCAGAGGGACAAATGAACTTGGGACAGGTGTCCATGGCCTTCTAAGTTGCTCCCCTTCCACCTAGTGCCCTCTGTCATGTGTAAAATGAGATACTTTGTAGATCCTTTGTTTTATGTGTTAGTTATTATTTATCTTATTTGTGTTTATTTTTATGTTTGTGAGTGCTTTACCTGTGTGTGTGTGTGCGCGCGCACGTGCACACTACATCTGTGCAACCCCCATGGAGGTTAGAAGAGAGCATTGAATCTCCTAAAGCAGGAGTTGTAGATGACTGTAAGCTGCCTGGTGGGTGTTGGGGATCGAACCCATGTCCTTCAAGAGCAGTGAGTATGCTTAACTGCTTATCCATCTTTCCAGCCTCTCTGTAACTCATTTTCAGTGAGGGAGAAACAGCACAAGGTGCTCAGGAAGGATATGGCCAGCATGGTGGTGTTCCTGCAGATCTTCTGGACAGGGAAGATAGGAGTGTGTCTCCACTGAGTCAGAGGAAGAACTGTCCCCTCCAGGCACCCAAAAGCTGAGAAAAGTTGGCTGAGATCCCTAACTTACCATTGGCTTGGATGGGCCTGAGACATTTCCCCCAATACTCAGGGGCGAATGGCCACCCCACTCATCCTTAGGATTTGTGAGGGAGCTGTTGTAACCTCCTCACAAGCCTGTTTTCTGCTCAGCTCATTAACAAGTGACTTATAGGTAGAAAAGACAAATACACACACATACAGAGATGGGGGAAAGAGATTTGCTTTATGGAGACAATAGAAAGAAAACAGACCAATTTCATGAAGGGGAAGATGATAAGAAAGTGCAAAAATATCTATGCAACATGGATACTATAGTCAGATGAAGAGGTCAGATGTGTTTATCTCCTCACTTCTGGGCTTTCATTTCCCGAGGATGGTGGATCATATGCGAGTGTGGGCATCTGCAGTAGTTTATTACAATGTCAAGAGCAATTGACGTTACCCATGCTGCTATGTGAGTCGGCGGAGCTCCAGCTCCAGGTCTCATCCCCTAGGAGGTCACGTCCACCCAAGAGCCTCTATGTTCCATCAGAAATGGCTCTCATTGCTGAGTCTCAGACCCTGTAAGGTAGTTACTGAGCTCCTAATCAAAGCCATAATTGCTCCCAGGGCATCCTTTCTGAAATACCTGAGCCTGTGACATCGGTTAGTTACCAACCTCTGAGCTTTCCTGAGGTCCTGGAACATTTGTGAGGAGGGCTGGTCAGAGGAGCTGTCCAAGTGCTGAAGCTGGTGTAGTCCTAAGACTGTACTGGGACCCTTCATCACTTATTCTATGTTGAAATACAGACATCAGAACTACACTTGATGTCATCTGCTAACTTGATGTCATCTGCTAACACCACATGCCCATCCACACCCTTACAAGAGAGCAATAGATGACAAAACACATTGTGTCAAACACCAGGGGCATGTTATAATTCCCAACTTTTAAGAGTTGAAATAAAATCCAGACTATGGCCTTCCTTTTTTTTTTGAAGCTTGCTATCATGTTGCAATCATAGATTCCAAGCCTGAAGGGCCATTTTGACTTGTTTTTGGTTCCTTCTTTATTTCCTCCTCTACTCTTTCTTTGCCTTAGGAAGCTGGCCCCAGAGGACAATGGGTTTGCATTTTTAAAAAGCCAGAAATTCAATACAAATATAACTGTGCTAAATATTAAGCAATTCATAGCATACATTAGAAAATACTGTACAATTTGGTTCTGTTGTACAGAAATTAAGACTTAATCCTGTGTTTTTGCCTTTCTCAACATTGACTATGGCATTTCTTTCTTTTATCCCCGGTGATTTCAAGCCAAATCAACAGCTCCACTCCATGCTTTATAGAAATACTTAGAGTTGTGGGGTTTCATTTTGTGAGCATCTTTATGATGTGCCCACCAAGTGTAACTTTATAATAAAAGGACTATAATGCATAGCTGTTTTAACAATTATAGTTTAATGTTTGTGTTTTAATTTGCAACCTACACAAAAAGAGCTATGCTGCCATCTTATATTGTGGAGTAATCTTTCTGTTGTGGGAACCAGCAGAGAGCAGCACATTCTTCCCTCAGCTTCTTTATAGTTCCCCTTCTATAACTGCAGAACAATCTTCAGGCCAGCAGTGGCCATGAGTGCAGCCCCTGGCCTTGTTTAGATTGTAGCAGCTTCCTGCTTTTCTTTGTATGTGTGTGTGTATGTGTGCCTGTGTGAGTGTTTATTCAGCTCCATATTGCAATGATAGCTGTAGATTCAGAATGAGCTCTGAAGCAGTGTTTTCAGCATGTGTCTCTCAAGCTCCTGTTTCACAGCTTGACAAAGACTGACCATTACAAATCTTTGTAAATTTGCTGTTTCAAGAATGATACAGAATGGGATCATTTTCTGTTTGGCTTTTGCCACACAGCATAATTCCATTGAGATAGTTTTGAGCACTTGACTACACCCACTGAGCACAGAACATGAGATGGCTGGGCCATCTGTATGATAACTCACATTGTTTCTAGTTTTTGATTATTATATTGAGACCTGCTATGAACTCTTTATTGTTCATATTTTTTAATGTAACACTCTGCCTTTCTTTATGCCTTCTGTTTAGATTGTAAGATGTCCTCATGTATGTGGGCAGTTGGTCCCAGCTGGAGGCCCTGATGTGAGAGATTATATGCCTGGCTGCAGGAGAAGAGTCACTTCCTTCCTGATTCTCTGTTTCCTGATTGTCCAAGAGAAATGGCAGCTGCATATTCCTGCCACCATGGGGGGAATCCCTCCCATCACTCAGCCTCCTTCCCTGTGGCAAACTCTAATCCCGCCGAAACCATGAACTACAATAAGTTATTCTTCCTCTAGGTTGTTTCTGACAGGTGTTCTGTCACAGTGGGTGGGGAAGGCAAATAATGGAAAGGGAAATCCCTGTGGTGGTTTGAAAGGGAGTTGTCCCAGAGGCTCATATACTTGAATGTTTAGTTACCAGTTGGTGGAACTGTTTGAGAAGGATTAGAAGGTGTGAGCTTATTGGAGGAGGTGTGTACTGGGGGAAGGCTTTGAGGTCCCGAAAGCCCATGCCAAGCTCAGTCTCTAGTTGCCTATTGTCTGCACATCAGGATGGAAAGAAAGCTCAGGCATCATGCCTGTGTGCTTCTCAACATGATAGTCAAGGACTACACTCTAAAACTGCAAAAAGCCCCATAAAAGCTTTCTTTATGAGAAATGTGGGATTTATTAGAGTGGCTCACAGTCAGTGGTGTGACTATTCCATCAATTGCTGTTCCCCAATGGAAAGCCTGAGAATTCAATAGCTGTTCTGTCCATGAACCTGGATGTCTCAGACAGTCTTAGATGCATCCCAGAATCCTGAAGAAGTAGGCACTAGTGCCAGTGAAGGAATGAACTTAACAAAGAGAATGAGGGCAAGCAGGCAAAAAACAATAGCTTTCTTATTTCATGTCCTTTATATAGACTGCCACCAGGAAGTAGGGGCCAGATTTAAAGCAAATACTTTTACCTTGAATGATCTAATCAATAAAATTTTTTTTCAGGTATACCCAGAAACTTGGGTTGGGGTTAATTCCAGATAATTGACAACCAATAATAGCTATCACATACCCCAGTGAATTGCTGATTGCAGAGGGATAGCCATGTTTAGAGTTTTAAGAAACTCATAAGCTGCTCCAGAGTGGTATTCTATTCTTCATTCCATTAGCATAAACAATCCACTCTCCTTGCTTCCTTGTCAGTGTTAAAATATTATGGTGAATTTATCACTGTCTGCGTAAGTTACAAATTCAACTACTCTAATGATTATGAAATTGCATATCATATCCTTTACTTTGTTGGAGTTTTGGTGCATTTGCACTTTAACATTACCAGTCTGCTTCTGTGAGGTTGGATTCATGGGTGTAAAGCTGCTGTGATTTAACACTGGTATTCTTGCAGTTGTTGGGCCTCTAGTGATGCCCCTGTAGGCCTGTAATAATGCCCCTGTCAGGCCTGTAGTGATGCCCCTTTTTGATTCTTACATTGGATAGTTCATCTCACTTTTCAAACATATCCTGTACTTCTAGAGGTTATAAAGATTAATTCACTTGCACAAGAAGACTTTTTTGTTTCATTGGTTTCCTTTGGGCCTTTCTTGTAAATTTTATTTGTTCAAGTACTTTGTTACTTCCTTTCTTCTGCTTGATTCAGTTTGTTTTGATCTTGTGATTTTAGATCTTGAGGTTGGAATGTAAGTATTAGTTTGAGACCTTTTTGTTTTCCAGCATAAATAGGCATGGCTATGATTTTCCCTCTCAACTTAGCATTGGCTACAGCTCATATACTATGATACATGTATTCTCATATTTGGTGTTTGCAGCATGCACACTCCAGAATTTTTACTTCTACCCACTGGAGTCATCCTTTAATCAGAATGTAATAACCCTTCTTTAAAATTGTTTTCTCTCCTTTATCTGTTATCAGTTTAACAACTCCTGATTTTTAAAATTAAAATGCTACTTAAATTCCATTAGTTAGCTAGACATCTCTATCACAAAACTGACACTTTCTTTCCTTAACAGGTACACACTTGCTCACAAACATTTATAAATGTGTCACATATGTGTATGGATATATAACAAATGCATAATAATATATGCATGGAAGCAGATACACACATGGAGGCACATAAGACATACAGGCTTACACACATCAAACATACTTTTTATTGTTTTCTACTAAGATAAATGACAGATTTTTCTGTGAGTCAAAGTCAGAATGAACCATGTTTGAAGGCCTTGTTTATCTCCTATCTCTTTCCCCACTTTTAGTTGATGCACATATGTTGATGGATTGTGCTGGTGTCTATTTTCATTCCCTTTTTACAGCATTGTCATTTTTGAGCAGACAAATTTTATATACTATTTACAATAGGAATTCCAGTCTACATGTGACTGTCAAGCTAGTATTTTAAAATGTTCATGTCACCATTTATTTTTAGCTCCCCAAGCCTTGATTTCTGCTGAGGAATAACTGCACATGAGCAAGCCAGAGACCTTGCCATTGTGCCCTGATCATTCCACTCATGTCTGGAGAGTGCATTGTTCCACCCTGCTGAGAAACTCTAGTCCTCCAAATCACTCTCTTACTTTGTTTCCACTCTTGTGAAACTCTTTACTCCAGGCTCCTGTTGGGTGGCCACTCCACCAGGCTTGAGTACCTCAGAGTGACTGATCATCTTTCTTGGCCATCACTGTAGCCCTCATCAGTGTTGGATCTATTATCCTGAACCAGACCTTTGTTAATGTTGCCATCTGTACTGCAAGGCAAGATGTTTCTCCAGAGAGATGATGATAATTGCATGGCTGTCTGCTAAGAATAGGGTAGAACTTTTTATGTCCTACCTCTTTTTGTCCATCTTTAAGTTGGGAGACCTGTGAGTTCAGATTCATTAGAAAATTCACTTTAACCCCCAAACTGTTAACTTTAACTTATTTAAAAGACGTTCTTATTCATAGTGAACACACACATTTATCATATCAATAAGATGTCCAAGAATGGACCAATCGCATACTTCAAGCTAATCCAGAGGGGACCTGATCCTGGATCTTGTGGTAGATACAGACATGGGGGAACTCACTTACATTCTGGTTCTCAGGTTGCTGTAGACAACCTAATAAACAGTGAGATTGTTGACTTTATTTGCTTGACTATATGGATCACTGCATGGAGTCTAAATCATAGCCCCATAATGTAGATATTCTCTGTCTTTACCTTACAGCTGGGTCAATCAAACCTTTCAAACATTAAACAATTCAGTTAAGTCAATGAAAGTGACAGAGATATTTCTCATGTATATGTATGATTCCAGGAGGAAATGTATGAACTTCAGCACCAGAGGACAAGACTATGAGATAGCCACATGCCTGAGTCTATGTTCCCCCACACAGCCTTTTACCCTTTACATTGGCAGTAGGAAAGCTGAAATAACTATTTAGGACAATGAAATTTCAGCTTTACTTTCCTTTTTGAGGTCAACTTTTATTTCTCATGGTTAGTCATCAGCTTGGAAGTTGCCTTGAGTGAATCATGGGACTTGCTTTTATACATACAGGGCAAGTAAACCATGTAGTTCATTGGCTAGAAGTCTCAAAACAGTTTTTTTCCACTGCCTCATACTGAAGCTACCAGTCTCACAGAGTCCTCCTGGGAAAGCAGGCAAGGACGGAAGTATACACAGGGCAGGACATGATGCCCTACCTGGTGCAGCTATGGACAAGGGATCCAAAACCTTTTTGTACCCTGACAGAGTGCAACACAGAGACAGAGACAGAGAGGGAGAGAGAAAGAGAGAAGTCAGTGAGAGGAGAGAATACTGGGAGCCTGAACACACAAAGAAGAGACATGAAAATGAGATTTAAGGTCAAGGCATGACATGGAAGGAATGTCTTCTGTATATGTGTTGCTTTTATTGGTTGATGAATAAAACTATGTTGACCTGTGGAAGGGCAGAATAGAGCAAGGTGGGGAAAACTAAACTGAATGCTGGGAGAAAGAAAATGGAGTCAGGGAGACATGTAGCCACCGTAGGAGAAAGATGCCCATGTGCCGGTACTGGTAAGCCATGAGCCTCATGGTAAAATATAAAATAATAGAAATGAGTTAATGTAAGATATAAGAGCTAGCTAGAAATATGCTTAGATTATTGGCCAAACAGTATTGCAATTAATATAGTTTCTGTGTGATTATTTCAGGTCTGGGCAGCAGGAAACAAATGAGCAGCCTCCAACTACAAAGGTGAATAAAGAGAAGACTGCTACTCTTTCTTCTCTGTACTCATTAGATACATGACAGAAGGAATACTATTATTTTTTTTAACTGAGTCAATGATAACTCATATGCCCAGTCATTTGCACTAGCTTAGGGCAAGCACACAAAGGAGTGTCTACCCAACCTGGGTGACAGGGAGCTTGTTGTATCACCTTGACAGTGAGGTGTCCTGTGGGCAGAGAGCCCAGTACCCAGATGTGTTATGGAGAGCACAGGAGAGTGACTGGCTGTGCTGGTTTCTGTAATTGACAGACTCTATCTAGCAAGGATGGAGGAGGTACAGAAGCAGGCTAGGGCAGTGGGATAGGAGGCAAGAACAGGATAGCAGAGGATCCTCACCTTTACCTGCAGCATCCCAGAACACAGATGAGAACCCAGAACCAGGTAAGAACCCAAAACACAGGTGAGAAAGATGAAAATCCCATCATATATTTTTGACAGAGAAAAGATCAGTTGCAGAGGTGTAAGCTAAGCAAGGGAGAGCTCTCAGCCTGTGGATCATGTACTCTTACAACAGTTGCCAGTAGACCAAGCACTGAGATCCCTGGCTCCGGAGTCTAAGGAGTTGAAGGATAAGAGCCTGTGCTCTGTGGGTTATTCTGGCTCAGAGGTCAAGTTACAGTCCATCCTTGAGAGGCAGCTGTTCACATGTGTCTCAAGTCAGGAAGCAGAGAGTGATGCATACAGGTGCTTAGCAGGTGCTCCACGGGTGCTCCACAGGTGCTAGGCAGGTGCTCAGCAGGTGCTCAGCTGGTTTTCTTTTTTTATTCAATCCAGAACTCCAGCCTGGGGAATAACACCACCCACAGTGACAGTGCCTCCCCTACCTCAGTTGAACCTAATATAGAAATTTCCTCACAGACATGTCCAGACTGTTTTCTAGGTGATTTTAGGTCATGTCAGGTTGAAAATCCATAGTAACAATCACATCAACTTTTTTGAATTTTTTTAAAAAATTAAAGTTGTCAGATTAAGAATTGAACTACAAAGTCTGAACTCACTTATTATTTCACTATGTTAAATGATGGTCAGAACTCAGAGAGCCTCACATTAGAAATACCTTTGCTTGGAGGAAGAACCCTAACAGTCTCTTGAAGAATTGTGTTATCAGGAAAGGTCCATTTATGTCTCCACACCTCAGGGAACAAGGCCTCATGAAGGTGTTGTTTGTATATCAGGTCTGAGTATGAGTGTTCCATGGTTCTAGGTCAGGACATAATATATCAAGTCTGTATATGTGTGTGCACCATGGTTCTAAGTCAGGACTTAGGGACACAGTTAAGTGCAGAAATTGTGGTTGTCAGCATGGCTCTTCCTCTTATTGCCATACTGTGCAGAATTCTCTTGTTCTTCTCATCCAGGAAGCATGATTCTGGGAGTTTGGGGAGGACAGTGTTTCTGTGAGGAGCAAAGGGGCTCTTCTCTGGAAAAACTTGGAGTTTGGCACACCATGGGTCAAGCAAAGAAGCTGGAGTGAACTACATGCCACGTGCCTTCCTGCCAGACACAGGGGAATGTAGTAATATTTCATTTATATTTTAATAAATAAAACTTGCTTGAGGATCAGAGCAAAACAGCTGCCCTGGTCAGCGTTGCGGACAAGGCAGTGGTGACACACACCTTTAATCCTAGTAGCCACACTAGTTTGCCATAGAAACTTGGATGTTGGGGTGCATGTCTTTAATCCAAGAACTAGAGAAGAATATAAGACTCTGGGAGGAGACAGCTCTGGGGCACAGTCTCATTCTGAGATTACTGGATGCAGGGTCACTATTTCAGATTAAAGTAGAGGTAAGTGCCAGTGGTTGGCTGCTTTGCTTTTCTGTTCTTCTGGTTGAACACCAATATCAGTCTCTGAGTTTTATTAATCATGCTATAGGGGACTCAGCACCTCAGATTACTCTGAAGGACACAGGATGTATGTCCTTTGAGACTCAGCAATAAGTGGGGTGCCATCTTTCTTGAGGGAAACCTCAAAGTTGGGCTTAGAAGCTTGTTTAAAATGAATATTTTACAATTTCATATAGAAAGCATTTGGAGTAAAGGTCATGGCAAGAAACCTACATTTGTTGCAAATACATATGTGAAGTGGGTAGGCACAGGTCAGTGGACATTGCCCTTTCAATTACATTTTGATGTGGGATGTCTTTCTGTAAATGTGTTGTTTTTATTGGTTGATGAGTAAAGCTGTTTGGGCCAATGGCTTAGCAGAGTAAAGCCAGGCAGGAAATCAGAACAGTGAGAGAGAGAGAGAGAGAGAGACACCATGTAGCTGCTGAAGGAGAAAGATGCCTACCAGTAGGCCACACCTTTGTGATGGTACATAGATTGATAGAAATGGGTTAGTTTAAGATATAAGAGCTAGCTAGAAATGTGCTTGAGACATCAGTCAAACACTATTGTAATTATAGTTTCTGTGTGATTATTCAGGTCTGGGATGCCAGGAAACTAACATGTAGTCTCCATGTACAAAATGACACCCAACATTTGGCAACATATATCCACATAAAACCTAAGAAAGCTTTAAAAAATGGGGCTTTTTAGACTCACAAAACAGGAGCTTCTTGGTAGTTACATTTTTTTTTCCATATTGACTCTGTTTGCTGGCAGCAAATAGAAGCGGCTCCTTTAAGAGAAGGCTTCCTGATTTAGCATTAGCAGCAAAACTGCCTGGCTTCTTTAAGAGACAGTTTCCTGTTTTTTGCTGATGGCATGAATAGCTCTGGTTCTTTCAGGAGACAGAGCACTTAAATTGGGTTTGTGAGCAGAGGGCTACAACTTACTTAATGGTGACACAGACCCACTGCATCCCTGGAGTTGGAGTGGTGAGCATGGCTCACAGAGATGGTGAACATACTTCTGCCATGTTGAATGGGGTAGGGTCAACAGGCAGGGCCACAGAATTGATCCTAGTCATGCCTGCTTAACAAAAAAAGACACTCCTAGTCAGAAAATGATTATAGATATGCAATAAAGACAGATTAAAACAAAAAAGAACTCTGAATGAGTCACAGTGTTGGATAAATGTACAAGGGCTTGAGAGAGAGAGAGAACAGACAGACCTAGATTAACGGAGTAAAGATAAAAAAAATTAAAAAGTAATAAAGTAATAAAAATAGCCATGTAAAGATGGAAAATACACAAAGAGTCTAGATTATGTATATTATTGTGTTTCTTTTCTTTTCTGTTGGTTTTTTGGGGACAGGGTTTCCTCCATAGCTTTGGGGCCCATTCTGGAACTAGCTCTTGTAGAYCAGGCTGGCCTTGAACTCACAGAGATCTGCCTGCCTCTGCCTCCTGAGTGCTGAGATTAAAGGCTGAGCCACCACCTCCTGGCTTATTATTGTGTTTTCTTTATTTTTTTTGACTGCAAAGAGACATTTGATTCTGGGGACTGCTAAGGTAAACCAACATATATATTTTAAAGGTATCTTCACTTCAAAACTTGAGTCTAAGGATATGTTACTTTGGAAAAGAGATTCTGCTTTTGTTTCC
>LOJH01003198.1:3584-14597 GCA_001685095.1 Ellobius talpinus | reverse complement strand
CACACACACACACACACACACACACACACACACACACACACACACACGGTGGCTTCTCAGGGTAATGTTTTCTTCCAGGCAGGCAGAGATTGGTGTCTGGAGCAAAGGTAAGGGCTGGGTGTAAATTCTGGCAATGCTGTCACCAACTCAGATAAGAAAACTGGGGAATTAATAAGTTTCCAACCTTATTTAACTGGCAGAGCTGAGATGACCTTTAACCAAACTGACCCCCCCTTCCACTGATGAAACATATCAGGGATATTTCAAAAGCCCCCCAGTGCTCTTTGGGGGCTTTGCCTTCATCCTTTAATCGTTATTTTGACTCAGAATCGAAGACTTCCAGCTATGGGTTTTATGGGTCTAATGAAGACCTCTTGGATTGTCACATTTCTTTCTCATATGTCACTCACTGGTCTTCATTCATTTTCCCTTCTCTGTGTCTCTGTCCACGTCCACTTCCAAGACTGGCATTCTGAAACACTGCTCCAAGTCTACGGCATGTGGAATATTTGGTTGCAGGTCTTTCCCCGAATCAATCAACACCTGGGGTTTGAAAGGATCCCCAAAACACCTTGCAATTGGTTGCATTCAGAAATGGCTGAACCCCACCCTCCAGAGACATGAGCTGCCTCACAGTTTCTGTTCATTTAAAACTCCTCCACAGCAGGAACTCCATGATGTATGGGCAGCATCGTGCAAATAGAACAAGTCTCGTGCTCAGTATTTCTCGCACGGGTGACATCTAGAAGCTTCATTAACTGGCAGCTCAGTATGTCTTCTTTGCTCTGGAGTCGGGGGGGGGCTGACAAGCTGATTAATCTGAAGTGACGTGGGTGACACCGTCGTCTTCTCTCCTTCGCTTGCTTGAGTTTTATGGGGAGTTAATTCATAAGCCCCACTCTCCCCAAGCCCCAGCCTTCTCAGACATGCGAGTCACCACACAGCAGGACAGAGTTATGCTGCTCTGTGGCCTGGGCTGGAGCCTGCTGACTCTCAGGGTGGATATATTGTAGCGACTAAGTGCGGACAGTGGACGGCGGAGACTTTCTGGCTCCTTTTGGAAAGACCAAAGGACTGTGGCTTGCAACGAGAGCAGCTCTGAGGACACAGAGGTCTGAAGAGGGATGAAAAGGAGGAGAGGTTGATGGGAAAGCAGATTCAGTGGGAGCAAAGAGCTTCCTCAAAACGATGCTATTGAATCTATGCACAACAACACAGTCCCTCAGTGTCTCACTGGACCCCAGGCAATCTGAGTCCAAATAACAGACCAGGAAACAGACTAAGGAAAGAGCCAATTGGACCTTGGTAAAGTCCCATGGCTAATATAACTGCAGAGGCAGGATTTGAGTTCAGGTTCTGGTGCTTTCTTCCTAGGCCTTGTACTAGTGCACCTTTCTTTCCCACCTTGCCCTTTTGGGTTTCTGGGAGCTGGAGAGCAATTGTACCGGTGCAGTGTAAAATCTGGATTGATGTCTGTAATATGGTAGCTGCTCATCTTCCTCCAGCCCTCAAAGCCGGGCAAAGCTCAAACAGCAGGGCCCAGGTCTCCCTCTCCTTGCAGAACTGTCCCCTCGTTTTATTTCAGGCGCCTCAGAAGACAGCCTGTGGGGCAGAACTGACCTAGAGGTGTGTGGTGTTCGGCTCTGCAGTGTTGTATCACAATATGTATTTTAAGAATTAAATTATTTGCCAGCCTTGAGAAGCTGTGATTTGTATATTTTTCTTGTTGTTGTTGTTGTTGAAGACCAGCTTTCTCTGCCAGTCTGCCTTCTAAGAAAAAAAAAGGAAAATAAATAAATAAATGTTGGACTTTGAAAGTGTATGTTTTAGTGACATCGAAGAGCTGTGTCTTAGTCCTTTTGTACCCCTGTAACAAAATCGCATAGACTGGGAAATTTATAAACAACCAAAGTTTGTTTCCTCGGTTCTAAGGCTGTGAACGCCAAATTCAAGGCTCTAGGCAGTTCCGTGTCTGGGGAAGGCTGGGTTTTTACAGATGGGATTGTCTGGATATTCTCATGTGAGAGAAGGGATGGAAAATGAAAGGGACACAAAACTCTAAGTTTTCCCATGCTAGGGGAGCAGAAGGGAGGGGACTTCATTCCTTCTAGTCCTTTCATCTGGCCTCTTAAGACCAAGTCTGCAACACAGACTGTAAAGAACAGCTGAGGGAGGCGGGGCCTGGCCAGAGGGGATCTTGTGTCAATCAGATTGGTGAACTTGCTAAAGGGGGCGAGGCCTGAAGGGTCTGCGCCTAGCAGTTGGCCAGATATTGGGCGACCTAGGTGCTGTTGATGCTGTAATTCAAGGGCTGAAGCCTGGAGAAATTTAGAGTCTCCCAGGCTGGAGAGTCAAAAGGTAACACGCCGGGTGACTCGGGCAGCCAGGATTTCAGGAGCCAAAAGAAATACAGGGAAGTGAGCCCGACACTCAGCGGTGCCAATTTGCAAGCAGCGCGGGCCAAAGGACTTAAAAAACCCAGCAGAGCTCCTGAGTCGTGTGGACATGAGAGCTTTAAAAAACGCAATTAAAGAGCCACTAAAGAAGGGCTCTATTAATACCCGGCCTCTGTAGCTGAAGAGTCAGTCACATAGGCAGGGAGGAAGAGCAAGCAGAAACAGGTCCACTCCACGAAGCCTGAAACCAACCCCACAGAGGCCTAGTTCCCACTGGAAAAATGTGCTCTGCCCCTTGCCGCGTGCCGTTGACTTCCCAGGAGCAAAAGGACTCTCTGCAGGCAGATAACACCATGAAGACATCCGGCAGCATTCTGTTGGTGACTCTTGGGGCCCGGGATTCACAACATCCAGACTAGATTATTAGGATGGAGGGAGGGCAGAGGGGCAGATGGAGGATCAGAGGAGCAGGGCCATAGACATGATGCATCTGGAATGCAGGGCCACTGGTCTTTCCAACCCCTCTCCCCGCAGGGTAGGGGCCTGCAGAACCTGTGCCTCCTCAGTCTGTCACCGGGGCTCAGTCCCTTTCTTGAGAGTTCGTGGTAACTCACACACAGTCTAGAAGCTGCTCCCAAATCCAGCTGGATCCAGTGCCTCAGTCGCTGCTGCCTACAAAATTCACAGCGAGCCAGCGTGCCCTAGAGGCCTTCTCACCCTCAGCAGCTGGCAACCATAAGAACCTCCTCCCCAGGCACATTCGGTGACCTCACGCAGGTAGCCTGCTGTCAGCCACAGGAAGAGTGTCACCTTGGGACCCGACAATGGCATAGATCATGGATGGTTGGGGATTTTCCCAGTACATGGCAGTGTTTAAACATTTATCTGTTTTAAAAGCAGAGAAGGTAATTTATATTCATACATCCACTTAGGCTGTGCACGCATGAACTCACATCCCATATATGTATGTGTGTATATATGTATACATAAATATACACATATATGTGTATATGTATATATATACATACATGCAACATGCACACACCGAATGCACATGTGCACATACAGACACACACATGCACACATGCACACAGATATATATATATATAGATAG
This sequence comes from Ellobius talpinus, assembly GCA_001685095.1. Taxonomy (NCBI): domain Eukaryota; kingdom Metazoa; phylum Chordata; class Mammalia; order Rodentia; family Cricetidae; genus Ellobius; species Ellobius talpinus. The sequence continues at coordinate 11,087 of LOJH01003198.1, read as the reverse complement.
AGATAGAGATAGAGATAGAGATAGATACATGAACACGCATGTAGGCACACAGAGAAACACACATGCACACATATATACATACATACACACATGCACACACATGTCAGTGAGGACAAGAACAGAATAAAGTGCAATAAATTGACTTTAGTTCAGTGAAATTCGATCTAAATAACTTAGATACTGAAATATTTTGGTCTTTGGGGTAAAAACTCCTATACTTAGATTCCTCCATTTATTCTATACCAGATTAATTTCCCAGGAAATGGACCCAGATAGGAAGGGACAGCCAGAGGCTGAGGTGTCCACAGCCACATCAGGGGGAGGAGAGGAGATATCAGAGAAGCAACTGAGAATGTCACTGCAGAACCCACAGCTAACACCATGGTACCCAGACCCCTGCCTGAACTCTTTAGCGGCTTAAATGAAGGACTCATGGCTTAGCATCTTCCCATGAAAACCATGGGCCCTGGCTGATCAGTAGTGGCACACGCCTGTACACTCAGTTCTTAGGAAGCTAAGATAGGAGAATGTTTAGTTCAAGAGCAGCTTGGGCTACACGGTGAAACTTATTCTCATAAATAAATTAAAAAAATCACGATTCAAATTTTGCAGGTTTTTTGTTTTATGAACTGGCAGATGTGATGGTGACTGAGAGATCCTGGGTCACTTTTCAATGGACAGTGTTTACAAAGTTTATCATGACTAAAATTAAGGTGCTAGGCACCAGCAAATCCAAGTTCAAACCTGGTCAAGAGAGTAGTGACTGTGTGGCCCTAAGGAAGTTACCTAACTTCTCTGGGCGCTTGTTGTTTTTAATCCATAAAGTGAAGCTAAAAATACCTCCCCCGCACTGTGGCTCTGTGGGGCTCATGTGAGACCATGTTTGAAAGGTTCTTGTTGTTACGCTAGACAACAACTAACTCAGCTCGTCCCTGGATCGTCTCCAGATTTCCATCACTCTCGGGACATGTGTAAAAGGTGTCTGTGTCTGAGTGTTTCCAGTCTGATGAAGGTTCCACTCCAGGTTTTTCATAGGAAACTTTCATTTTATAGGAACCCAGATTACAGGTGCTCTACTTGCTTACTAAACCAAGCCCATCTCCTGGGTAAGTTGCCATCTGCTGTGGAAATGAGAGAGGAACCGGAAGAAGGAAATATGTGTCTTGCCCTGAGGAAACGTCAATCAAATTTAGAGAGCTGCAATCGCTGGGGGATAGAGAGGGCCTTTCTCTCATGGAGTGGATGTGTCCTTCCCACACAGGCAACCACCATGCTACTGCAGGCATGGCCTGATGATCACATGTCAGGTATGTGGAGGATGCCTTTCTAGCTCAGACCAAAATCTTGTCAGAAGCAAGTATCTGTAGACAATATATAGATATTCATCTTTTCCCTCTTTAAAAAATAAAAAGATGGGGGCTGGAGAGATGGCTCGGTGGATGAGAGCACTGGCTGCTCTTCCATGGGACCTGGGTTCAATTCCCAGCACCCAAATGGCAGCTCACAACTGTCTGTAACACAAGTTCCAAGGGATCTGATAGCTTCACACCAATGCACACAAAATAAAGTTAGTAAAAATTAATTAATTAAAAGGTACTAAAAACAACAGAATCCTGCTATTTTCCTGTCTTCACACCACATGCAACCCAATCTGATCCCATCAGTAACTTTACTATGATTCACACTGGTCACATACCCAAGATGCACACTGGTCACGTACCCAAGATGCACACTGGTCACGTTCCCACGACGCACACTGGTTACAAACAAAGACCCCAAGATGGGTGGAAGCAAACAGGCAACAACTCCAGGAGTCTCCAGTACTTTTGAGTAGTTTCACAGACGGTGCACCTTGGCTTGGTGCAGCCTTCTTCACTCTGCACCTCCACAGTGGCATGCTCCATCTCGCTCACAGCACCACTGACACTCGTGCTTACTCCTGGTGGTGCACAGTCTACGGTTAGAGAGGGATGCGGGCAGGTGTCAGCCATAGCATCACGCTGAGTAGCTTCTCACACCCACTCAACCTTTCCCCCTTGAGTCTCTGCAAGCTGCTAATCTTTATGTCTCCGTTGTTTTGTTTTTCACCCATGTCCCTTGAATTCCATAAATCTGTAGCTTTGATTTCTCCTCCTGCTCCTTCTTTGTCTTCATCATCTTCTTCTCCTTCTTCTCCTCCTTCGTTTTTGTCTCCTCCTCTTCTCTTTCCTCCTCCCCTATCCTTATTCCTCTCTTCTTCATTCTCCTCCTTGGCTCCAGAACTCATTTTTAGGGGTGCATGATACTCTACTCTCTGGCTGCACTACAATGTGTTCACCTGCCGAAGAGCATCCTGGTTGTTTTGGGGTTTGGGCAATGATGTATAAATCTGCCAGCCCCACGATAAGTTTTTGGGCGGATGTAGAGTTTCAACTCCTCTGGGAAGACTCCACAGAGTATAATTGCAGGATCTTATGGTAAGATCAGCTTTTACATTTTTTTTGGTAATATGTAATTGTGTTTAAATAGCATGTATATATTACACAGAAATGTCACTTGCAAGTTATATATATATGCATATGTATATATAAATTCATTTCCGAAAACATAGTGGCACTTAATTGGAGAGCGCTTAGAAAGCCATCCAATAAATCTTCCTCCATCTAGGCCAGCACTGCCTCAGACCATTCCCAACTTGCCAGGGTTCATGGCAATGCTGAACCACTCTCCATTTTCCTCTGACGATAACTCTTCTCAGACACCCTGTACATCAGACTGTAGGGAAGGTTTGGTATAACGTGTATTGCTGGGCTGCAAATGCAGTGTTCTTGGATTTTCTAGTTAACTTTCTGTGGCTGTGATAACTACCAGGAGCAGAGGCAACCTTTGAGAGGAGAGGTTGTTTGGCTTACACATCCCCCCCCACGGTCCATCACGGAGGGAAGACAGGGTAGAGCTCAATAGTCAGGGGCCATGGAGGAGTGCTGCTTACTGGCCTGCTCCTCATAACTTGCTCAGTTTGTTTCTCACCTGCTAAGGAGTGACACCATCCACAGTGGGCCGGGCCCTCCCACATCAGTCAGAAATGAAGACGATGCCCTCACAGCATTGCCTACAGGCCACAGTGTCGGAGGTATTTTCTCGGTTGAGATTCCCTCTTCCCAGATGATTCCAGAGTGTTTTTAACAGTAAAACCAGCCGAGATGTTACATTTCAGTTGGTCTGAGTGTTCATATCTCTGCTTACCTCCAAACCGATGCTGTGACTGGTCAAGGGGCCATGCTCTGAGAATCTTTGCCTTTAGAGGTTGAACAATGCACCTGAAATAGAGTTCAAGTTTGGGAGGGGTGTTGCCAAGTCACTCAGGGACTAACCTGCTAATCTCTTTTTGATCTCTATGAAAAGTTGGCTCAGGCATGTTCTGGTGTTTCCGATGAATGGCTGGGGCAGGGGGTCAGTTCCTCGCACTTTCTTTTTGATAGCTGAGTCCTCAGTCTAGTCTATGAGGTGGCCGACTGATTACAAGTTGGGAAATGAGACTCAGAAGCCTGTCGAAGGCAGGAACCCAGGCTTTGGAGTGAAAGCAGAGGCACACTCCGTTACGTGCAGAGTAGAATGGATGGAGCCACCTTGTCTGACACACAGAGAAATCAAAGGCAGGCATGGGGTGTGGATTTAGAGGTGGACTCGGGGTGTGGAAGTGTCTACAGGTACGCACCTCATCTTCTCACAACCCGGAATCCTGTGATCTAGATTACCTTCCTTCCCAGCCTTGGCAGAGCAGCGCAGAGCGCTCAGGAACAGAGGGTTGCAGAAAGTATGTCTGGCTTTGGCTTTTGCAAAGAAACAGCTGGGAGAAAGCTCGGGCGCTCCTAGATCTGCTGTGAGTGTAATTACGGCAGCCAGGACAACTGCGCTGTTTGCGGAAGTATCTAGTCACAGCAAGCTGGTCTCCCCACGCCGCTGGCACGAAATGGCCACTATAGTTCCCACATCACCTTCAACTTTCGCTGTTGGATAAGAGGAAGCTAGGCTTTGGGTTTAGGCTCCCTTTCTGCCTTCAAGCAGCCATCTTGCCCCGAATGTCCTGGAGTCTGGTGCCTGGCCACCAGAGGGCGCTGAGGCATCAGCTCATTCCCAGAGGGCTCCTGGAGTCAAGGATTCTGGCCTGACTGAACAACACAGGATTGAACCCCCAACAACCAACAAGCAACAACCGCAGACTCAGGGTTGGAAGCAGCACACTGAATTGAGGACTTTGTACGGATGCTCACTTTGAATTGCCACTAATTTTCAGTCGCTTTGCCAAGGAAGAAAATGAAGAAAACTGCTTACTGTCCTCAAGGATTTTCAAACCTATTCTGATTTCACTAAAGCTCCAACGTTGCTTCAAAGGGTCCTTAAAAACAAGAAAAAAAGTGATAATGATGGTCCAGATAAATCCTGAAATGATCTGGGTTGACATATTTCTGGTCATTCCATGCCTTAGTTGGGGAAATCTGGGGGTCTACAATACCCACAGGGGTGATTTTTTTTTTTACCTGATTTCAGGTTAGGAATCATCAAAGGAGGCTTGACTCTAAATTATTATTTAGAGTCAGCCTTCCATGTTCATGGGTGACAGTGTGTGTGTGTGTGTGTGTGAGAGAGAGAGAGAGAGATAAAGAGAAAGAGAAAGAGAGAGATTCACATAACAATCCAAATTGTCTGTGAACACACAAAGTTCCAAAGAACTGGAATTACAGACAGACACCATCATGTCCAGTATATTTATGTATGAGGAGTGAATGTGCATACATCCATATACGTACGTATATACATGTACGCATATTTACATATCGAGCAGCATCTAACCTGTTAGGAGGCAGTTTAGCGAGGCCACACAGCATTTACATGACACTGATAGCATCTTAAGTCCGAACTGAGATGCGACATAAAGGATCCAAAAGTATACGCCAGGCTTGGCAGTGATCACATCAACCAATTTTGAGGTAACAGGTGGGAAACTCCCATGGAAACGAAAGCATCCTGTAAAGGCTGTTTGCGATCAAGACCGAGAGCCCTCGCCATTCTTCTCTCCCACCTGCTCCTTGTCCAGGGAGAGGGAGGCATCATGGGTAAGTTGAAAACAAACAGATACAAAATCAAAACTACATCCAGTCTGCACTCTGCTGCCTACCTGCTAGCTTCACAGCCTTGCATAAGCTGCAGCTCCTGCTGCCTCAGTCTCCTCACGGCTGAAATTGAAATAGCGATCATCATACTGAGTAGGTGACAGGGGAAACTGCACCCACTTATATGCTATGAGCTGAGATTGCCTTCTTGGCCTTCTTCATCTCAACATCAGATCCTCCCAACAGACCCCAGGACAGCAAGCCCTGTGATCTCCCGAAGCCCGAAGACTCAAGGATAACCCACCGCCCCACCTGTGCAGAGCTGCAGCCCAAGTCTAGCCTGGGCTTGGCCTCTGCACCCAAAGATTGATCATAAACAAAGCAGCAGTTGCCAGCTGACCACAGAGGGGCTGGAACTCACAGAAGCGTGCACTGGAGAAAGGGAATCTGTGACAGCAGAGAAGGTTTCTTCTGCCTCATGATGACCTAACGAGGGCGTGAATTCCACGCAAGAAGTTGAAAATGAGAGCGGGGAAAGAGCTCCTCCCGTGTTCTTTCCTTTCTCTTTGTGCACAACTTCAGGCTCGCGAACCCTTGAAACGCTGTCTCCTTCCGTTCCGTTGCTAACACCACAAGACACACAGGGCAGATTTTACTGTCTCCCTTTTACTGAAGATTAAAANAAAAAAAAAAACAGCTGCAGGCCCCTACAGCTCATGGACCAGCCAAAAGCCATTGACAAAGTTGCAGGGTAAATTTAAGAGGATTGTCACAGGATTAAAAGATGTGCGTCACGGGTGAGTTGACAAGATGACTAGCACGCAGTGGGCTCTCAACAGCTACTTGGCGCAAATGACAGGGAAGGGCCCGCACTGAGTCTTTCTCCAAGCACGGGCCTGCCACTGTGTGGCCCGAGAGTTCGCCCTAGGTGAGCCCTGCAGGGATCACTCCACAGCTAGTGTTCAGGTGGCTCACTTTTACATTTAGATACATGTATTTTCCTACATGGTCTTGAATTCGTGCCTCTGATTTTATTCGCCTGGCGGAGTTCTGGCTAACCCAGGTGAGCCTCACAATTCAGGTGTTTCCAAGGCATGTTGGAGTGAAGTGGCCTCATACTCTGACGGAGAAGCCAGGATGGAACAGGAAGTTCCACCCAGGTGTCTGGTCACCCTGCGCTCATTGGTGCTGTGCTGACCTTAACATCAGAAGTGTTAGGTGACATGGAGTTGTGTGGTTCAAGGGGTGATTAGCTAGATTTTCCCAACAGCTCCCAGAAGGCATCCTGGGGAGTCAGGCTATGGATCCAGGATTTGACTGCAGGACTTAACGCCTTTCTGTTGAGCTTGCATTTTTGCACCAAATGTGCACTACCCATGTAATTTTGATTGCTATGGAAAAGGAGTTATAGTACACTTCAGAAAGGTGACCGTTTCCCGCAAGGCAAAAAAGAAACTGCTTGGTTTTGTTTTTCTGTATACCGTGAATTGCTTTCTGACCACAACGATAAACAGTTAACTGAGCATCTGCTTTGCGCCAGACACAGGCTTAAGGGCTGATCCTATCATCAATCCCTACAAGTTTGTTAGATGGGTGTTAAGATTCGTGCCCCCTACCAACAACTGCATAAGTAGTACAGAATGGGGTCTGAACTCAATGATGGTTCCGTCTCCCTTTGTTCCTGGTTCAGATCCAGTAAGGTAGAGACCTGACATCTGTCCCTCTTGACCTGCTGTGCTGTGGATGCTGCTGCAAGCCTTTCTCCTCGGAGCCTCACTTGAAGATGGGTGGGCGCTCAGTTCTCTGTGTTCAGCTGCTGAAGCCATTTTGCAGTTTGCACTGCCTACCTAGTCGGTCTCACAGCCGTGGCCAAGAACCAGACCCTTCCATCGCACTTCCTAGACACTGGGAACGTTGCCCACAGTTGGACAGATAGACTCGTGTTAAAAGATGGAAGCAGAAATCACAGGACATGCCCAGATCAGGCCTCATCTGCTCAGGAGGCCATGGTCTCTGCAAAGGAAGTGCCTGTCTGCCAGGCTTCCCCACACGGGGTGACATCAGAGAGGCCCATCATCTGATAGCTAACCGCTCATCCTGCTGGCAGGTGGAAGGCAAAACATAGTTAAAGTTTAGTGCGCTTAATCTGCTCAATAATAAAAATAATAATGGCCCAATTAATAGCAATCCTGTGCACTTTTATGAATGCTTTCATCTGAGAATCAAAGTGGTTTAGAGGAGCAGCCATCATTAGGTTGATTTTACTGATGAGGAGAATCAACATAAAGAGGTTAAATGACTCGCCCAAGGTCAGAATTTGAGTCAGCTCTGGAACCCAAGAGAATGCCTGCTCAGCCAAACACTCTCTCTCTCTCTCTCTCTCTCTCTCTCTCTCTCTCTCTCTCTCTCT
>LOJH01003197.1:14332-34255 GCA_001685095.1 Ellobius talpinus | reverse complement strand
GCTTTGAACTCACAGAGATCCACCTGCCTCTGCCTCCTGAGTGCTGGGACTAAAAGTGTGGACCACCATCATTTGGCTCACTTTTGACTTTTTATGTTACACAAATGTACAGATGATTTTATTTAGGGCTCCAGAGCTATGACTCATCAGTTAAGAGCACTGGCTACACCTCCTAAGGACCAGAGCTATGACTCATCAATTAAGAGATCTGGCTACACCTCCTAAGGACCAGGGGTCAATTCCCAGCTGGTGATAGTTAATAACCTTTGGCAGCTTCAGTCCCTGGGTATCCAATGCCCTCTTCTGGCCTCTTTAGGCACTGCACACACAGTGCGCAGATACTCAGGCAGGCAGCTACATACATAAAATAAAAATAAATAAAATGTCAGAAAGCATTAAATGAGATATGGCTCCGAGGCTGAGAACTGGCAGGTATCCTCATCAGTTTCCAGAACACATCAGGTGTCTCAACTACCCGCAAATCCAGCTCTCAGGGCTCAGATCTCTTCTGTCCTATGAGGGAAGTCACGCATATATACTTATATACACAGAGAAATATACACACAACCACAGAAATAAAATAAATCTTTTTAAACTATGCAACCAATTAACTATTGTGGTGGTTTGAATAGGAATGGCCTCCACAGATTCGTGTGTTTGAATTCTTGGTCCAGAGGGATTGGCACAATTAGGGGGTGTGGCTTTCTTGGAGTGGGTGTGGCTTTGTTGCAGCAAGTGTTTCACTACACGGTGGGCTTTGAGGTTTCAAAAGCTCAAGCCAGTTCACTTCCTGCCATGCTTCCCAGGATGATGATAATGGACTAAACCTCTGAAGCTATAAGCTAGCCCCAGTTGAATGCTTTCCTTTATAAGAGCTGCCGTGGTCATGGTGTCTCTTCACAGCAATAGAAACCCCAAGACAGGTATATAAATGGAAACTTCTCAGTATAGTTGTTGTGTTTGTCTGAGCTTCAGTTTCCATCCAAGAAAGCAGCTGAAGTACCTCACAGGTGCACCACACCTTGTCCAGTTATCATTAAGCAAACCTTCTAGAACACTGACCATGGGCCAGGTGCTGGTTCAGGTCCAGAGAAAAGGAAAGCAAAACTCAGACTCAAGAAAGAACATACTTGTACCAGTAGGCATTGTACCAGTAGGTGTTTCCAGGAGTGACGACTGCTTGACCATACTGCCCAAACCACAGGACCAAGACTCTCTTTGTATTCGTGACTATCAATCAAGAAGTGCCATGAGAATTGCCTCTGCATGGTTTGCAGCGCCTGGTGTAAATTTATTACTGTTATTGAAGTGGTTAAGAATCAATAGCTGCAAGGGAATTTGCGTGTGATGTGGTTATATGTAGATTATGTAAATACATTGCATTATACTTCAAAAATTATTGCTATCCCGAGGCATACTCCTTGATCTTTTTAATTTATTGTATGTTAGTTATTTAAGTTCATTTGATACTTCTACAGAAGTGTAGGCAGAAAGCGTAAAGACATTACCTACGTTGGATGAACTGGCCGTGCTAGGAGGACAATGGCAGATGTTACCAGTGCTGTTAAGGAGTGTTCAGTCACTACGAGAGGGCATTCCACAGTGCTAGATACAGACCCTAGAGCCACAAGGACACTGACCGTAGGTCCCAGGGCACTGTGCTCTCTCGTGACCATTTCCAAGTCTCTTTTACTGGCTTTTCTCCTCTCCCTGACTTCTGGATGCTGGGATTTTTCCACTGGTCCGTTCTTCTGTCTACTCACACTCTGTGGTCATCTCAACCAGACTTGAAGTATCTTCTACATATTGACGGCTCCTAAATCTATATTTAGAGCCAAATCCTCTCTTTCACTCTAACCCACAGGGTATACTGCACTCTAATGTCTAGAGAACATTACCTCTCATCCAAAACCTGCTCTTCCTGCTTCAGTTGGGGACCACACAAGCCTCCACGGTACTCACATCAAACATTGTACGCCTTAAGTTTTCTTTTTCTTATGTCCTATGTCCAAAATATCTACAAATCACTTTCCTTATTTTTGTTGCAGAAGAAATGACAATTTTTACCACTTCCAAGGCTGCTTCCCGCTCTGAGCTTTCCTCATCTTTGAATTTGCCTGGATTCCTACACATCTTCTGGTTAGGCCCTCAGCTTTATCCTTTCTTCCTTACAGCCAGTGTGGCCCTTTAAAGACCCAAGCCTGAAAATTTCTTCCTACCTTACTGATGAGACACCAGTGACCTGATCTAGGGCCACCTCCTGTCTACAGAACATAACTCAGGGCCATGAACCGCAATACAGCTGCATCTGAACATCACTGATGTTGCCGCTTCAAACAGAATCAAGCGTGTCTCAGAAATGTGGCTCCCAGGACAGCAGTGTCCGCATAGCAGATCTGGACTCTCCATGACTCACTGGAGGGGCGACTTTTCTGTGGGGATCTGAATGATGGCCCCCAAGAAGATTGTCAGTGTCTAAGACCCTGAAAACTGAATTTTACTTTATTTGGGATGGGGGAAGATCTTTATGATGTAATGATGTTAATGATCTTGAAATATCCCGAAAAACCCAGCTGAGCCCCAAATCCGATGATAAATGACCTTTAAAGACACAGAAAACACAATGAGATAAGGTGACCTGGAGATGGAGACAGAGACCCCAGTGATGTGGCGGCAAGCTAAGGAAGAAGGGGATGCGAGCATTCCTCAAGGGGTACCCCTCGTGCCCCAGCGGGGCAAGCCCTCAATGGCCCTTCATTTCAGATTCTAGCAAGGCTCTACCCCCTGAAGGTTACACAATCTTTCTGAACAACAGCACTTGCTGGGGACTGAGTGTGCAAGCTAGGCCTATGAGGGACATCATTCATGTTTAAGGAGGTCAGCTTATTATATATTAATATTTTGTGTGAAGAGATCCATACTTGATATCTCATTTGCCTGGAATATTTAAGATAAGCTGAGCCAACAGTGTGGGTAATAAATTTAAATTCTAACTTATATGGATGACTCNTTTTACTTATTGGTGTTCTGTGACTTGACTACACCAGAAGGTTACACTAGTTTAATCAAAACACTGAAGTGAATTTTAAGAAGGAAACACATTGATTTATGAATGCAGCTTGAAATACGTAAAGGTGCTATATTATCTAAGACTAAAAGCAGGGTAACATGCCATGTGAAGGCCCTTGGCATAGTTTTAGAAGATATGGGAGGCTGTATGAGTTAACTTTCTGAGGCTGTGATAAGACACCATGACTAAGGCAATTTATGGAAGAAAGAGCTAATTTGGGCTCAAGATTCCAGAGAGCTGAGAGTCACTGTGGCCGGGGAGCATGGCAGCAGGCCGCTGGCGAGGCAGGAAGAGGAGGAGGATGAGCACTCACATCTTCAGGCAGAAACATGAAGCACAGGATAACCCGGAAGTAAGACAAGTCTCTGTATCTTAACAGCCTGACCCAGTGGTGCTGCCTCCACCGAGACCACAACTCCTGAACCTCCCGCAACAGCATCACCAACTAATGACCAAGTCTGAGCTTATGGGGGAAATTTTCTGATTCAAATGGCCACACAGGCTGTTTGCAGTATGCAAGAAATAATGACAAGAACTCTGGGAAAAAAGTTTCTTAATCTGTAACTTAAATAATTGAATATTAATCTTTAAAAGCAATGTTACACCCTGAACAATATTTACTGCCCTCAAAAACCACTTAAGGGCACCAAAAAGCTCACCTCTAATAGAAGCAACATAAAAACAAAGAAACATTTTTCATTTATTCCATCCTGTGGGAACATGGCCAGGGGAAGCAGTCAGCAGACATGAATCACAGAGGTCCTCCGTGCTGTAGCGGAAGACTGTGAGTGTCACTGTTGAGAGCCATTGTTCTGAGGCAAAGCATCCTTTGCCACAGGGGGATACTTCAAATCCAGTGGCCCTTGGCGACTAGGCAGATAGTAGGTGTTTCATCAAACTTGACTTTCCTCCTGTCATCTTCATCTCTCCTCCCTAACTCAGGGGCAAATGCCACACTCAGGAAAGCACCTGAGTGTCTACTTCTTCCACTTAGTTTGATAAACCCTGTCCCCACAGAGGAAACCACCGGACACATGCTTGAAGGGATCACCGTGTCTCTCTTTAGGACTTTAGTTCCTGCTCACTGTCGCCTGTCTCACTGATTTCCTTACATTTAGCATCTGGACCAAAATTCTCCATTTGTTACCAAGTCTGCCATTTGGTTAGGACTTCCAACAGATCAGCAACTCTGTTCAGTGTTACTGAGAAAACAATAGGATGTGCTTTTTGGATTGTGATATGCACAATGATAGTTTCCATGAGTCTAAGAGATACCCTTCTTCACCAGCTGTGAAAGAGAATCAAGTTGCCACTCTGTGAGCATGGATAAAGATGCAGCCATTTCGTTGTTCTGAATCCTTTTCCCCACAGCCTTTCTAAGACTCCCACGAAAACCAGCCAGAGAGAGCTTCCGGCCCAGGTCAAGCCTGATTTCCCGAGGTCCTGCAACCAAAGCCTGCAGTAATTATAACAGCAGGGTCTCACCATCCAGTTCTGGTGGACAACCAACAGGTGGCCTGACATTTTTTAAATTTTGCTTATGAATGAAATTGGCCTATAATTTTCCTATCTCATCTTGTTTATTTGATTTTAGAGTCAATTTTACACTAACTTTATGAGGTGTAGACAGAATTTAGCATTGGTATAAAACTATGTTGAGTTGGTCTTTTATGGAAGCACCAAAACTTAGACCGAATTTGCCAAGGTGAATTGATAGACCAACCTTGCCTTTTCAAAGAAACGATGATGAAATCCATTCCTTGATGCAAACACGTCAGGTACATAACTTGCTCGAGACAGTGAAGTTCACTGGGGACTTCCCAAGGAGAACTTCTTTGGGAAACATTTCCTGTCAAAACTGAGTCAACCAATAAGGGACTCTGTAGTTCCCCCTAGAGCTCACCCTCTGCAGCTTGGTGCATCCTGGGACATTGTGTTTGGCTCCATCCAAAACACAGAAGTCAAGAGGACTGTCAAGCAGGTTTATCAAAGGGATGTTAAAGGGTGGTGCTGGACTTAAGTCAGTTACCAAATATGTCTGGACTAGAAATAGGTACATGTTTTCTGGGCTCATCCATAGCCAGTCGTGCACAAAAGAGCTGGCGTTTGGTCATCCAAATGCAGCGGGATCAGCTGAAGAAGTGAAGAGCATTCGTCACAGGAGACATTGGATGTGCGTATCGCTTCGCTTGGCCTAAGGCAGACATGTCCCAGGATGCAGTCCATCCATCCAAAACAAAGGAGATCAGTCCTGGTGGGGCAGCGTGAGAGACGGGTTCCCCAAAGTCCCAATGAAAGCAGTCTGAGAAAGGATCAGTTTCAGAACTCGGGTTTGTCCAGAGAGAGAAAAACACCGATACCGGCATCAGTTCAGCACAGCGGCCGTGGGGAAAGGGGGTGTGTTCAGGGCTGAGTATTGCCTTTCGGCTCTGCTTTGCCCACTATTGCCTGTGAGGCTGCTAGCGGCAGCTGAGGAGGCTAGAGGGATCAAGAGAACACAACTCCCGGCATTGGCTGCTGTGGACTTTCTTTCTATTCGCTCTTGTGCCTCCCCACACTGCATCTTTGTGGAAGGAAGGGGGTCTCCTTGTAGTTTCTTCAGTACATTCATCATGTCTGCCCTGTTTGCCCGGAGACGTTCCTTCATGCCACCCAGGGTGTACTTTTCAGAAACCCAGGGCTGGTCTCCTGGAGCTGTTCCTCTGATCTCAGAGACCCCAACGGGAACCAATTTCATCCTCTTTTCAGAGATCAGAGTTGAAGCAGGTATGTCAACATTTTTACATTGTAACAGGATGATTGCCACCTGCAAAGTTCATGCTCGAGAGCCATGCAATCGAGTTGCAAACACCACACACACACACACACACACACACACACACACACACAATCCTGGGATGCATGTCACTTACAGGCCATTAGTTAGATGCACATGTGCATTTCAGGTATTAAGAATTCTAACCTTTTTCTTGCATGCCCTTATCCCTGGGATGGTATCTACTTCCTGAAATTATCCGTGATACTATCTTAGAGTTCTTTACTTGCTTCAGTTTGCTCACAAGCATAATATTATATAATAATTCTTTATATTGATTCTTTCTGAAACAGAAAAACTGGCGTGTTTTCTGTTTCCTGATTGAACTCCAACTAGTAGAGGAGAGGAGTGGCAGAGAATGGCAGAGAACAAAGAAAACTGGCATTCCCTCCCTGGGCAGCAGGCGAGCAGCCTGCCGCTGCCCCTAGGTGGAGAGGGAATGGGGGAACGCAGCCTTACTTTTTCAACTGAGAGCCTGGCTTCTATCAGACTGAACATTTAAGTTACTCATTTGAGTCTGAGTTTGCATCTAAAAGTGATTACAAGTGTTTTATTGCCCAATAATTGTAGTAGGAGGCTGCTTGTTCATTTCCCCACTGCCCTGACTCGGAATAATCACTTAGAAACCATATTATTTGCAATATTGTTTGGCCAATAGCTTAAGTGCATTGTTACCTAGCACTTACATCTAGAATTAACCCATTTCCATTATTTTATATTTTATCACGAGGCTCATGGCCTAATGGCAAGGTTGCAGCCGGCAGCTTGTGTCTTTCCCCTTTGGCAACTACATGGTGTCTCCCAACTCTGCCTTCTTTCTCCCAGCATTCAGTTTAGTTTTCCCCGCCTAGCTCTACTCTGCCTTATCAAAGGCCAAGCAAGCTTCTTTATTCATTAACCTATAAAAGCAACACATATACAAAAGGACTTCCCACACCAAATAATAACCCCAAAACTATAATAAATATCATCAAGTTGAGAATCTTGACTTTGTTTTCATCCAGTGCATGAAAGACTTAAAGGGACAATTAGATATCAGATATAACACTGGAATAGCTTTATTAATCACACCTTATACTCTTGTTTGCTTATCAGACTGGTTCTAAACTGAGGCCATTATTGAAATATCCTGTAAAACTCACAAATAACACTCTCTTGGCTCAGGACTTGTTTTTAACCCTTTTGTTGTTTATTACTCAATAATGTTTTGATGTTCTAATGTTTTGGTGGGGTTTTGAAAGTTATATTTTCAAAACAGTTCACTTTTGTGCCCCTTTATAAATGTATTAATGTAAAGGTTTCCATAGGTTCCCATCTTTTTGGACTTTTATATTGTCTTACTCTTTCATAGTGTTTTGAGACAGGCTTTCACATAGATCAAGCTAACCTTGAACTTGCTGTGTAGACAAGGCTGGTCTTGAACTACTGGTTTTCCTACTTCTACCTCCCAAATGCTAGAATTACGAGTGTGCATCATCATACCTGTCTTTCAGAACTTCTTTCCTAACATAATATAGAAATATGAACACACATAACATAGAACAGTATGTCTCATAAGGGTGCAGTCAGATAAATTCCTCCATTGTGCACAACCATGTGTCTACACATTAGGAAGCACAGGGATTTGAGTATTTTTTTAATTCAGTAGAAATACAATCAATTTAAATCAAACCATATTACTGTGTATAATCCAGTGGCATTTAGTACCTCCCCAGTGATGCTCAGCCATCTCCTCCCTCTCGTGTCTACACATCTCAAAGAACCACTCCTCTCCCCAAGCCCCCAGCAACACCAAGTTGCTTTCTGTCTCTACAGATTTGGAAGTGATTGATACATTTCAAATTATCTTAATATATGAGGGCCTTTAGTTGTACATATGTAGAATCTCTGTGTGTGTATGATGTATGTGCATGCTTACGTGTGATAATGTGGACACATGCCCATGGCAGTACATTTGTGGAGGTGTGCCTCTGGTGTTAATCCTGGCCTTCCATCTCACGGGAACCAGGGTCTCCTATTGTCACCACTGTGTGCACTAGGCTAGGTGGCATTCAAGCTTCTGGGATTCTTACCCCCCATTTTATCGCAGACTCCTTGAGATTACAGACACATGTTATCACTTCCAGATTAACGTGGGTTCTCAGGTCTTCACACTTGCACAAGCATCTTTACCTACTGTGCCATCACCTCAGCACCTTAACTTATGTTTTTAACTGGTTTCCAGTTTAATTGCTGTATGGTCTTACAATAGTGATTCTTTGAAACTTAATTTTATACTTGCTTTATGTCCTGAATTGCTGGAAGCGTTCATAAATGTGGTGTGGAATTTTGAAAAGAACGTATGTTCTCTGATGGTTGAGTGCAGTGTTCCATGTAAGAGTTTCATATCAGACTTTTAAATCATATTTATCAAAGTCTTTATAACATCACTGGGGCTTTTTAGCTGTTTGATCTATCAATTACTATGAAAGATGATAAATCACACACTCTGGTCACAGATTCATCAATTGCTCCTTGAAGCACTGCCAGTTTCTGCGTTTGTGAAAGACCTTTCAGATAACACAGAGAGACTCTAATCAAAGCAGAGGCCGTGGATGCACTGAGGTGTGGAAAGACTCTCAGCCCCTCAGTTTCTTCTGCCACATTAGCCTGGTTTAATAGATGTCTTTCCAGAACAAGGGGGGCTGGCTTTTCTCTCTTGCGCCACCCTTTTTCTTTTCCACCATTTCAAAAACACATGGTGTAAAATCAAAAGGAGGAGCTAACAGATGTGCCGTCACACACTTCCTGGAACCTTTGACCCCAGCCCAGAGAGCAGGGAGGAGGCCATGTGGATCCCAGACACTCACTGACCAGCCAGTCTAGCAGAAATACCATGCTCTGGTTCTAGTAACAAACCTTGTCTCAAAATAAAATGTAGAGAAGTTGACCAGATGGCTCCATGGTTAAGAGCGGGTGCTGCTCTTGGGAAGGACTTGACTCTGGTTCCCAGTATCCAGGTCTCATGGCCCACAACTGCTTGTAACTCCAGCTCCAGGGAATCCAACAGCCTCTTCTGGACTCTATAGACCACAGCACTCAACAATACATGGCAACACAGAGACATGTATATACACATAATTGAAAAATAATAATATGGACAGGGGTAGAAGGCATCCATGTGGCCTTTATATGCACACACACACACACACACACACACACACACACAAAATGGGCAAAGAAGATACTTAATAAAAATCCTCTAGATCCTTAGACTTGCAGCATTGGAACTACAAGCACTTTCATGTGATTGCTTCATTCACTGACATCCAACCTCATAGTCCTCCATTTTCCACCAATGCCTCTTTCTAATCAGGGGAGTACTGGATTAAGGGTGGATAGAACACTGTTGCCATCTCTCCTTCATGTCATCTTTGGAATATGGTCCTTCTTCATCAGACAGTGAAGAATGAATTGTGATTCATTCCACTTGGAAGAGAAAGCCCCTGTCATGCCAAAGCTGAATTCACTCTGTTTCTCACCACCGTAGCTGGAACAAGAAAGAGAAACATAAACGGTGAGTCAGGGTCCTGGCTTTAGCATCCCTAGTACTCATTACCTGCTGCATCCAATGCAATGGATAATTAAAGTAGATTGTCTTAACCTGGTAGAAGAATTTTTTTCTTGTTCATAAGACCAACTTTCTGACGTACTTAGAAAAAAAAATGGCAAGATGCCTTTCATTCTATGTGATCCATTTCCCGTAGGAGACTTCATGGTTTTACATGTTTGCTTTTAAACCAATAAAGTCGAAATAATGCCAGGTTTTGAGAGAAGTCAAGTTTATTCTTTGGGATGGACCGGTGCCATTGAAGGTAGACCAACTTCATCTTCCATGCAGAAACGCATACCAGTCCAGTGAGAGGCACCTGGATTTGCTCAAATCAACTTGCTGCACTCATCGTAGTTGTTTATTTAAAACAAGCAATCCAGCTGGCAGCTGTCTGTCCCACTGCAAGGGCCCCAGGTTTGCTGACTCACTCCTCTTCCCAGGCTGAATGGTTCATTATTTCAGAAGGAAGATAGAGCCAACCTCATCTGCCCTGACTCGTTGGAGGTATTATCTAAGAAGGGTC
The DNA here is from genome assembly GCA_001685095.1 of Ellobius talpinus. NCBI lineage: Eukaryota > Metazoa > Chordata > Mammalia > Rodentia > Cricetidae > Ellobius > Ellobius talpinus. Next base: position 24,255 of record LOJH01003197.1, on the reverse strand, counting down.
TCTTTTCTAATTCTTCTCCTGACTTTCAAGAGAATCCTTTGGACTTTGTTACCAAAAATAACCTTCAGAACAGATGCTGTGTCTAGGCCCCTGAGTCTGGAGGTCAAAGGTCATAAGGTTTGCTGAGTCAGCGGACATTGTGAGAGTGACACGTGAATGTTTGGGCTCATTAGGCCCCTTTGTCTCCAGGAATCATCACCCACATATAAAACACAGGTTTGTGCAAGGTAAAGGACTGTCAGCCATTGCTGGTCACGTCCTATGGTGCTCAACACCATATGTTAATGTCCTTATGGAACCCTTCTAGAATTTAGTCAGTCTAGACAGCATGTTTGTTATTCAGGTTACATGCCAGAAATGGTGTTGGATTTTTATGAACCCTTAGTAGAAATTCATATCCTTATAATTGAACTAGGGGGCTAAAAGGGTTTGGATGCAAAATGCCCCTGATAGGCTCATGGGCTTGAACACCTGATCCCCAGCTAGGGGTGGAAGGTTGTGGAATATTCTGGAGGTGGAGCCTATCTGGAGCAAATGAATCTCTATGTCAGGCCAACTAAAGATGTACTTTACAGTTCTTACTGCTGCTACCTCTCTGCTTCCTGCTCTGCAGACAAGAGCTGAGCAGTGCTGGGTGGGTGTTCCTGTTGCCATGGAGACACCTGCCTGCAAGCCATCCCTGCCAGGATGGACCAAATCACCTTACATCCTGAGACAAAGTAAACCTTTCTTCCTTTACATTGCTTCTGCCTGATAGTTTGTCATCACAAACAGGAAAAGTAACTATATGGGGCCAAGACATAAATATAACTTGTAGGTCATTTCTGTTTACCACTAGGAATCTATATGGAGTTCAGTTCCTGAGCAGAACATCCTATCGACATGGACCAATGGGACAAGCCAACTGCAGACACAGCATCTCCAAACACTCTACTCATTATTTCATTTGGTCTTCAGAAAAGTCATTAAAGTGTAGCAAAATTCCTAAAAAATGGGGAATGGTTTTAACTTAAAATTAGACTTTGTAATAAACACTATTCTTTTGAATATCAACCTTGCTCTGCTTCACCCAGGCCTAGAATTAAACTATTTTCAGTGGTATTAACACACTTCCTACTACACTTGAGAAGCGGATCCGGACTGCAGTATTGTGAGGCGCACTCTGCAAACACAAAACACATGTGTCTAGTGTCCACTTGTGATTGTGATAGCTGTCTATATGGGTTTGTGGACAAAAAGTGGAAACAAACCCTTGTTAATAGGAGCTGTGCATAAACTATAAAACATTCCCATTAAGTTCAGAAGCTCATATCCCAGATTTGAAGCTAATCTATAAGTTTCACTCCATAAAAATTTTCCCCAACTGTCTTGAAGGCAAACACAAATTATCAAATATGTGTAATAAAGAAGCAATCTTTTGTAATGTGGCAGGGAACATCTTTGTTGGAATACTGCTCCAGAGAAAATGGTCTCCGAGATCAGTTATTTGGGATTCTGAGGGCCTGACTGGGGAAGGAAACATCAAACAGGTAAGATAAATCACTGTTACTCATTTGCTTCAAATGCCCCTTGGACCAAGTCCTACAGAATACAGGTCTGTCACTCCAGGCACTGTCTCCAGCTCCGAGGGCACACCCCACATCCCTCTGTGCCCACATCTGGAATGCCTACCCACCTTCAGGACTGAGGAACCAACCTATGTTCTGGAAACCAACCAATGTTCACTCCCCATCCCAGGGAGCTTAGGCTGGCTGATGAGCCATCTTCTGAGCTCCCATTTGTCAGACTCTTGATTAGTGAGCTAATGACTTAGGCCCCTCCTCAGACGTGGATGTAGATGGAAGTTTCTGTATTGCCTGGTCCTGCAGCCATCCAGTCCCAAAGAAACACACAGAGGCTTATAATAATTACAAACTGCTTTGGCCTATTAACTCAGGCTTATTATTAACTAGTTCTTACAACTTAAATTAACCCATAAGTCTGATCTAGTGTTTAGCCACGTGGCTTGGTACCTTTTTCTCAGTAAAAGGCATTCTCATCTTGCTTCCTCTGCATCCGGCTTGCAACTGCATCACTGCCTTTCTTCTTTCCAGAATTCTTCTAGTCTGGTCACCCTGCATATACTTCCTGCCTGGCTACTGACCAATCAGTGTTTTATTAAACCGATACAAGTGATGGATCTTTACAGTGCACAGGAGCATTGTGTCCAAGAGCCTTATCCCACAGCATCTGGAGCCACACTCTTTCTGCTTAGCACCCTCACCATCTACTATAGAGCTTAGTCATAGCGTGTGCACAGGGGGCATCTGTGAAATGGGCTAGGGGAAAGGTTGTTAGGGCTGCGTAGGAAGCCACAGATTACTTGACATTCTAGGTTGACCTCAAACAAGCTATGTGGTAGAGGATAACATTGAACTTCTGATTCCCTTGACTGCATACCCAGAATGCTAGGACTAGAGACGTGTATCATTGCAACCAGCTTTTAAAGGTGCTGGGATCAGACCCAAATTAATTGCTTTTGCTGCTGTGGCAAAACATCATGACTAAAAGCAACTCATAGAAGAAAGAGTTTGCTTTGGTTTACAGTTCCAAACAGAAAGTCCATAATAGTGCGGGAGGCCTGGCAACAGGTGGCAGGAGCGAGAAGCTGGGAGATCACATCGTTATGTATGGCAGAAAACAGAGTGAACTTCAAGGGAGGCTACAACCTTTTAAAGCCTGCTTCTTCCAGGAAGGTTCCACATCCTGAAGTTCCATAATCTGCCAGACAGAAAGGTCAACTGAACAGTACATGTGCACACACATTCGCCTCAGAGGCCATTTCTCATTCAGAACCCCACATCCTGCCACCCATAAGCTTGTGGCCACCTCATTATGCAGAGTGCAGAAGTCCCCACAGTCTTTCTTAGGCTCAACACTGTTGAAAGTTTAAAACCCAGAGTCTCTTCTGAGCAATTCTGGGCAATCTTTTAACATCACCTCCATATAATAAAAAACAAATTACATACTTCCAATGTACAATGGCACAGAATATTCATTACCATTGCAAAAAAAGGAGGAATTGAGGCACAGTGAGGAAATATTGAACCAAAGCAAGACTGAAATCCAGCAGGGCAGTCTACAGATCCTGTAAGTTCAATGTCTGGTGTCTAAGGCTTCAATACCAAGGGGCTTAGATGACTCCATCCCTCCAACTTAGGTGCCTGCAGCTGGTTCCAGTCCCTATGTGCAGCTCTTCTTGGTAGCCGGCTCATGGCTCTGCCATCGCCAACATCTTGGAGTCTGAAACATGCTGACTACACAGAAAAAAAAGAATTAATTCAGAGCCTGAAACTCCAGCCAGGTCAAGACTAGAATAAAAGACGACACATGTAATCCTGAGACTGGTGTTGAAAAATCTCAAACACCTCTGGCTGGTCCTTAGATCTCCGTCTGACCACCATACTGGGTCTCCAGTAAGGGATACACCAGTTCCTCCTGCCCTCTTCTGCGCATGTCTCAGGACCTCAGGGCAGGCCCCTTCTGGAAGGCACTTCAATTTGTCCTTCAGAATTAGGCTTCCTGCTGGGAGCATTATAAATATGGATGGAGTGTGGCATCTTTAAATATTGTACAGGGGGGAGAGACCAGGTTCAAATGATAATATTTTGAGACTCAGCGGGGAGCCCACGTTGCTGCTGGAGTCTTCATTGATTGAAGAACCAATGTGGATTTTTCCTCATCCTCCGAGACAGGCCATGGATTCTCTCTCCCCGGCTAAAGCACTGAAGGAGTTTTTGGATCCCTAAGTGCACTACGCAACACTTACAGCGAAGGCTTAAGCACATTACCGAGCCTCCCGATTTCTGCAGCCTTGAGAAATTAATTAACGGCAATGTCGCCTGCACTTGACTTCCTGGATGCTCTCTGTGGACTTGGAGCCCTGGAGCTGGGCTTTGATCATCACCCAGCCAAGAGCCACCCTGTGTGTCCTCAGCCAAGGTGACAGTTTTTCCAGGGTACGTTTTGGATTTCTTTTCCTAGAGGAAAAGTCAGCCCTGAATAATTAAGTGACTGCGCCTGCCCATGGCCTGTACTATTTGTTTTTAGTCTAAATTATGCACTTTTCATTTCAAGATTCTAGGGTGTCTCATATATTTCTTTCTTCTTACTAACACATACGAAATATATGCATTTATTAGCCTTTCCTTTATGCTAATAGTCAGCCCTTTCATGTTGCTTAATTTATTAGAAACGATTACAACCACAGACACTGTGTGTGCGCGTGTGTGTGTTTGTGTGTGTGTGTGTGTGTTTGTCTATTTACTTACTTGATTTCACAATAATCCTATTGTGCCAGTATCATGGCGGGTAGAATAAAAAGTTCAGAGGTACTGATTAATTCACTTAGGATCACACAGCTAGAAAGTGGCAGAGGCCAAGTCTGAACACAAGGGATTGTCTCAGAATCCATGCCCTAACCATTAGTCACATTTGCGGCCTCCCGTAAGTATGCATGTGTGTATCCGCATATTGGGTTTTCTAAACTTATTTCAGTTTGATTTTTACTGTATATAACTGAGGTGTAAATAGACAGCTTTGTTCATACATAGAAAAGTGACTAATAGGTAATCAAGTTACTATATCCAGCACTTAAATTTCCATTCTCTCTCTCCTCTCTCTCTCTCACACACACACACACACACCTGTAACAGCACCTGAAATCTACTGTAATAACAAGTTTTCAAAATTAATAATTGTAGTTTTCTAGAATTATCAATTGGAAATAATTGCAAATTTGTCCCCTTTTGGAAAACTCCATTTTTTCATCTTTCCCATCAGTGGCAGCCACTCCCCTCCTCTCCATTTTAAGGTATTTGTTTTTCTGCAGATTCCACATGCATGTGGTGTTGTGAAGTGCTTTTCGTTCTGGTCTGTTTTGTCCCACTTAACATAAAGTATTACAGTTCACCGTGTAATCCCAAATTTTTGTAAAGCTCAATCTACCAATCAGTCACAATCTCAGTTCTCTTACTTAGCATGGTGACAGAAGCATCTTCCTGTAGGAGAGGTTCATGTGGCTCCAGTGATCTGGAAGTCATGGTGTCTGACAGTACCTACCTCCTTGGTGATACTGGCTTACGGTACAGTTTGGTGTCAAGTTGGTGAGCAGGAAGTGTAGAGAGCTCAGGCCAGAGCCAAGAGCAGAATCAGTGTCAAAACTTCCTTGCAGAGACCTCCCTTTAGATTGACCACCATTGCAAAGGCCCCCAGCCCCAAAACAGCATCGCCAGCTGAGGAGTAAAGACGCAAACACATGAACCTGGTGGGTACATTTCATATCCAAAGAATGACATCTGTCCATGCCATTGTTTTCCTATGAATTAATCCAGTAATGAGTACTGCAGCATGATTAATAAAAACTTAGAAACAGATATTGAGGCTCAACATGAAGGTCAGAAAAGCAAAACAGTCAGTCACTGGCTCTTACCTCTACCTCAGTTCAAAATGGCAATCCTGCCTCCTGGAATCTCAGGATGAGACTGTGTGAGAACTGTTTCCTCCCGTGTTTTATTCCTCCCTAGCGTACCACTAGATTAAAGTCGTGCACCACTACCGCCTGGTTTCTATGACAAACTAGCGTGGCTGCTGGGATTAAAGGTGTGGGTCACCACTCCCTGGTCTGTAAGGCTGATCAGTGCAGCTGTTTACTCTCTGAACTTCAGGCAAGCTTTATTTATTAAAATACAAATGAAATATCAGTACATACAGGTTCTTAAGGATTTCCGTGTTCTACAATGTTAATAACATTGCAGTAAACAGGGGAATGCTCAAAAAGTGTGTCTTAAAATATCTTCCCTTTGTCTTGATGAAGATGCTTTTGGCATGGTTCTGCCTTCAGGAACATCCTTCGGTGACATCTGCCTCTGCTGTGGGCTGGCCGAGATAGTAACGCACAAAGCTACTGTTTGAACACGGATGCACACCAAAGCCACTTTGCAACAGGCTGATATTTCACACCAAACAAGACAGGAATGAAATGTTCCGCTAGCCATTTTCTGTGGTGTTTCTTTTCTCTTCTAGGCAGCACTGAAAGACATCCTTCACAAGAGGCTTTTTCTCATGGGTATGTTGCGATTGCTAGAAAAGTGGGCATGACCACGGCCACAGTCAAGACGACAACCTGAAGACACAAAAGATCAGCAATTTAGTTGATCAGTACAGCTTGGCTTCTTTGCCTTTACAGCATTCTTCGCTTATTTCCATATGTGTTCTGACTCTGAGCTTCACCTTTCTCTAGGCCATGCTGCATTCACTCGGTTCTTCTGGGTAGAGCATAGGATGGCTCCTCCAATCACTGTTCCCAATCTCAGAGGTAAAGCTCATCCTGCTCCAGCAAGATCCAGACAGCTGGTGAGTCAGACCCAGGGAGGCACAGTAATGCACTTTGGCTACCTGTGGACGTGGGTTTAGAGGTGACTCTACAGGCTGGGGAATTTCTCCTAAATTCAAGACTTGTAAATTCCCAATACAAGCAGAAGTGTGACTGCCCAAAGCCTGCGCACTGCAGAGAATCACATAAGAGGCAAATTACCATCATCATCATCAGACAAAACAAGGAATAGCAAACAGAAAAGATTGCTTCATCAACACTGCAGAACCCAGCAGTTGCAATAAATCATGCTAGGATTTAGTTTCCCCACATCTGCGTTGAGCAGTGAGATCTTCGAGGCAAAGAGGAAGCTACTTTTGGTCCTTAGTCTATGAGGTAGACCTTACTTCTATGTTGACATGTGTGTGTGTGTAGCACAGATGTCTACACATATGACATGTGTATACACACATGTATATATATACATATGCATATATGCACATATACACATATGCATATATACATATATACAGTAGTAGCTTAGATAATGATGTGTAGCTATTCTGGGCAAGGCCTGTGAACACTAAAAGCTATGATAATGCTGAACTTGGGTGTTGGTTCAACTGATCTTGTCACGCTGGTGTGGCAGAGGGGGGAAGACGTGCTCCATGGAATTGTGTTCCTCTGCCATTCCACATAAACTCACAAGCCAATGTTCATGCTAAACAATCCTTGCTGGGTTTCCTAGACAAGAAACAAGTCCCTGGTGAAAGATGGGTTGTTCTCTTTTTTGGTATTGCCCTTTTTGACCCACGTGGCTGTTTCTCGGATGTTAATCTCTTCTGGAAGGAAACTTCTGTTTGGAGTTTGCTGGGCAGGGCTGTACCCAGGAGAGAGTGGCTTCTCTCTGGACTGCCATGCACACAGAGCTCCCACTAGAGAACATTAGGAACTGTCAGCCTAGTGTCATGCTCACGTACTGGGAGCCTGCAGTGAGTTCAATATGCCTGAAAGAGGCTGGTTACTACTAGACTGAGCAGGCAAAGAGCCTGCAAGAGGACCAAAGCCTGGCAAGCAGAACTAAGTCTATGGTAAACCTCCATATTTTAGCTTTCATTCTAAAGCTACTCTGCCTAGTGGGCAGTATTCCTGTCTCCTCCACCACCACTGCCCCTCCAACCCTCTTCTTATCATGGAAATGACCTTGGGTCATACATAGTCCAACATTTACTAATAACACGCCACTTGGACTGTTAATAATTTTTGAACATCTCTTGAAATCCTATGGGGAACTCTGAGCCTGGCATGGTGCCAGACTCAGATACTGAATAAATGCTTGTTGAATGCATAGGTTTTCACAGAACTGTCTGAGGGTAACAGAGTGTATTTATACCTTACCCCCCAAAACACAGAAAAACCCACTGTGGGTCTAAACATGATTTTAGTGGTAAAGAACCTCAGTGTGACATCAAAACTACACATGTGGGCACACACAGATGCACAGGAACACCACATATACACAAAAATCAAAGCAAAATGACGGCAATTATTGGCTAGGTTGTGAGGGGAAAGGCTTCATACTGGGGAGAATATAAAGTAATTATATTTAGTCACTATGAGAAACTTATGGAGGCTCTTCAAAAGACCAAAAATGTAGTTTATGTGACCCAACTATATCATTTCCAAAAGAAACTGTATTATATATTATGTATATATAAGCTTTATCTCATATATATGTAATACAGTTATGAATATATATCTAATATATATGAGCCAATAATATGCTATTAAAATAAATCTATCATTTTGAAAAGTCACCTGACTGAGAAAACAGATAGCTATTCTCCCAAGTTTATCTTTCCAGGAGCTGACTGGGGAGAGGTTTAACCTTATGGGTGTTCAGACTGATGGGTGATGCTCTGGGATTGTGGGTAGATGATTCAAATCTGTTGATTGGCTGGTTGGTTGTTTTGAGACAGGGTCTCACTCTAGAGCCCTGCTTGGCCTTGAACTCATGGAAATCCTCCTACCTCAGGCTCCCAAATGCTGAGATTACAAGCCACCATACAGACCTGTATCTAATCTTAATGGCCTAGTTTTATTCAACAAACCTCCAGTTAGTCCCCTATGATGGGGCGTGGTCTGTGGATAGCCCCCAACTTGCTCCGGAATTGCTCCAGGAAAACACACTCAAAAGCCAGAAGCTTTCTGTAGCTGCCCTGAAATGGGTCAGGCCACTCCTCATCCCTTTTCCCAGCTGCCTTCCTGGGAAGGAATCCATCAACACCCGCCGGACAGATGTGACCCTTCGCTGCACAGCGTCTGGAGCTTGAGGAACTCCTGCCCCATAGCACAGCAATTGTGCCCCCATCTACTAGGGAACTAAACACTACAGATGGTTTTTGATAGAGGTTGGTTTTAGGCCAGCAAGATAGCTCAGGGATTAAAGACACCTGCATGCAAGTCTAGCGATCCGAGTTTGATCCCTTTGGCCAGCTCCAGTAGGTTGTCCTCTGGAGCTCCACACACTTGCTCCACAGCATACACGCATACATAATAATATTTGTTTTTATTTAAGGGGACACTTTCTTTCCTTGCAAATAGAAGGAGCATTCTGGATGCAGACTTGGCTGCCATGCAGCATCCTTCACGGTCTGCTGGCTGACAGATGAGAAAGCTCCATGTGTGCACTCTGGGCAGAGCAGCCTCCCAGATGGAAATAAGAATGGGCACCTCTCCCTTAGAAAGGAGACTCTGTGGGAACATAAGCCCAGCAACCACTCAGGGCAGAAGCCCCAGGGAGCCCCGTGAAGAAGCCGTCAGGGCTTTTTGCTGTGCAATCAAGGGAGGCTGGTGGGCTGGGTGCTGGTACCAGTCAGGGAGTGAAGCAGCTCCTTCACAATATGACACATCCATCCATACAGGGAGTCTGACAGCTGGCCTCTCTGCCAATGCGTCTTTACCATTTCAAAGGCCTTAAGCCATCATTGTTCATTCATGTGTTCCCATGAGCCTGGGAAGGCTGACCTCATTGTTCTGATGTTCTCTTCCCTCCATCCTCCCACCGGTACCAGCATCGGCCTCCCTTCCTGCTCCCACCCATCAGCTGCGGCAGGCATTCATATCTTTCTCAGAAACAAATGACATGGTCCCATTGGATAAAAGCCACTTAGTAGGCTTGGGTAGGAGACAGCTAAACCTGGAAAGAGTAGGGCCAGATTCTGGTTCCTGCTGCCACTTTGAGTAGCTCTAAGCCTTTGCTCAGTCCCATTGTTCAGTGCGAACAAATGCTCTTGCTCTATGTGCTTCCCAGCCCCTGCCCATGGCAGGCATGACTAATCAATCGCTGTCCTGTATAACCATAGACATGGCCTCATCAGCCTTAGTACTGAGCTCCCAATGATGAGTGGCCAATGATTTGAAGGTGACTCAAAGTGACACTGATTTTCCTCACTACCCTAAAGTGGTACATCACCTGAGAATGGAATGAAATTCAGAATAGGCCAGGCCCCTCAAAAACTAGATAGATAGATAGATGATTGATAGATAGATAGATAGATAGATAGATAGA
>LOJH01003197.1:0-14325 GCA_001685095.1 Ellobius talpinus | reverse complement strand
GATAGATAGATAGATAGATAGATAGATAGACAGATAGACAGATAGATAAACAGACAGACAGGCAGGCAGGCAGGCAGATAGACAGACAGACAGATAGGTAGGTAGACAGACAGACAGACAGACAGACATTTTTAAGTTAGCCATGTGGGACTAGAGAGAATGCTCAGAGGGTAGGAGCACTTGCTGTTTTTATGAAGGACCCAGATTTGATTCCCAGCACCCACATAGCACCCCACAGCCACCTATAAATACAATTCCAAGGAGATCCTCTGTCCTCTTCTGACCTGCACAAGCCCTGCATGTGTGTGATGCATATGCATGCATCAAAACATTCATACACATAAAATAAGATAGATCTTTTTATTTTAAAAAGCTTCCAAATGTGGTAGCACATGCCTACAGTAGCAGTACTTGAAAAGCAAAGGCAGGAGGATTGCTGTGAGCCTGAGGCCAACCTAGGCTACATAGTAAGACTGTGTCTTTAAAAAAATGATTAATAACCCAAGCCCAGAAAGACAAATAACACATGCTCTCTTTCTCGTGCACATTCAGCTTCAATTCTATAGGTTTGGTGTTTGATTTGAAGTGTCTACAGATGTCAGGAAGCTAGAATGATCCCGCGCAGTGGGAGGGGAGAGACCTTCAGGAGAAAGGGGACAGCAGAACGCATGCGATGTGAAAATGAGGGAGGAATATGGGGGCAGGAAGTGTTAAGCAGGAATAAAGTGGGAAAGGCGGGGCTGGGGGGAACATACTCCAAATCTAAGGGTTATGAAGGGCCCACCGCTCAGATGGATGAAAATTTGAGGCTCGAATGAGCCAGCTCTATGAGTGTTTCCTATTCTAATGGAAATGCCAGAGAAAGGCACAATGCTATAGGGGCCACTGCAGGATGAAAAGATTGCCCCAGATCAGCAGGAGAGCCCAAGGGGCCCTTGCACCCCTCTCCACTTCAGATGTCTGGAGGAGGGCAAACACGGCATGCATGCTTAATGAGTATTAACTGGGAGCAGCTGGAAGTATTAAGGACCAGCGTGTAACAGATTAGCTCGCCCGGAGTAACACAAACACATCTCCTTGGGGGTTACGTTTATCAGGGCTCCTGCTGGGTGCTCTCCTGTCTCAGAAGGTGCTTTGTAACCACATGCCCGCTGCACCAAGACCGCTGCCATAGGAAGTGGCGCTGTGTTTGTTCACCCAGCAGAGATTTCAAGGATTTGAATTAAACATGGGTTCCTCTGAGCTCTGGCAGTTTGCGGCATTCTTGCGGAGGAAAGGCAGAAATGGTTTTGTTCTTTTTCTTTTGATCAAGGAGGGACCTGGAGGCAGAAGGCACGGTAAGGGGAAGGCTTCTAATTTGGCCACTAGGTGGCAAAAGAGTTCTACTGAAGAGATCGCTGTTGGCCCAAAGCACTCTCGCAAATCCTACACAGGAGTTTGAGGTATCCCGTGATTTCAGAACAAATCAGGGCCTGAGACGCCACTCCAAGCCTATCACGCTATGTGAGAAAAGGAGATTTCTGAGGAATGAAGGATCTTGCCTGATTTGAGAAACTTCTAGCGTCCTTGCCAAGACTACAAACCAGGGCTCCAACTTCTAGAACAATCTTATTCAACAAACCAAGTTTTCCCCTCTTTAAGTATTCTTGTCTTGGATTCTTGGCCAAAATCTATTGGAGGGTGGACTTGGCATTTCTAATTAAACGCTTATAAAGAGTACTAGTTTTGTGGTGTACACCTCCGAGATGACCCAAAGGCCTGGGCTACACAACCCAAATCCTCCTGTGTCCTTTACTCACAGGCTCAGTCTGGTGACTGTGAAGGTCATATGCAGATGGGGACGCCAGCCAGCAGACCTGGATTCAAACTCCACTCTCCTCACCGGATATCCACTGGCCAGGTGCCCAAGGCTTGTTCCCTGAGCTTTCTAAAGAGGAGGAGGGGCAGTTCCTTCATTGAAGTCCCACCCAAAGACCATGGGCATTCATCAGAAAGAAAACTTACTTTCATTTTCATTTTTAAAAACATTAATAAGGTTGTGTAATTTGAATCAGATGTCCCCCGTCCTCCCTGGCATTTTAGTACTCGTTCCCCAGTTGGTGGTGGTGTTTAGGGAGGTTTAGGAGGCAAGGCCTTGCCAAAGAACTATGTCCCAAGGTATGGGCTTTGAGAGTTTGAAGACTCAGATTTTATGAGTTTGCCCTCTCTGCTTTGTGCTTGCAGCTTGAAAATTGAACCCTCAGCTTCCTGCTCCAACTGCCATGCCTGAGCTAGGCCATCACAGACTGTTATCCCTCTGGGACTGTAAACCCAAGTAAACCCTCCCGTCAAGAACTTGTCTTGGCCATGCTGTTTTCACAACAGAAAAGTAATGAAGACATTGTTCTCTATTGATTCTTATATGCTCTATCATGTTCCAGACAGGACCTACAGTACAGCTAAGCAATCCAGAAATCTCAGAGACCAGGAGCCATTTGAAGGTAATGACAAGCCATTCAAGGGAACCTATCAAAGTACTTATTGGATGCCAAGTTTGTGTGTGTGTGTGTCACTTTGTCTAATATCCTGTCACCCAGATATCATATTTGTCTAGTTCAGCTGCCCTTTTTTACACTGACAATTATGAATTCATATTTTTGACAAATAGGAAATCTATGTTAGTGGATCTACCCTAATTTAACCTTTTTTTCAGCCACTTTTGATCTGTGTGACAACACCGGGCACTGTAGCATTGGTGGCCCCTACACTTCTTGTAACTGAACATGGAGTTGTTCTGTTGTTTCAAACCATCTTAGGGGATAGGTAATGCCAGGAAACCCTCACACCTTCTTTTCCAGACACCATTGCCTGTCAGAGGGATCAGGTATGAATCAATACTGTGATAAAGAATTGTGTAGCACAAATAATAAAAACCTTGAGACAGAAATTGGGGTTCAACCTGAAAACCTGAAAAGCAAAGCAGCCAAGCCACTAAAGAAGTCTTACCTCTACCAAGACTGGGTGACCACAAACTGAGCAGCCTAAGCCTCTCTCTCCTCTCATTTTATATTCCCTCTAGTGCTGGGATTAAAGGCATGTGACTCCCTAGGACTGGGATTAAAGGTTTGTGTGAGCTACCACCACCTGAATTTGTTTCTGCCTTGATCTTGGCATTGAACTCACAGAGATCCGTCTAACCCTGTCTCCCAAATCCTGGGATTAAAGGTGTGTGTCACCATTGCCTGACTTCTAGTGACTTTAGGCTTGCCTCTGGTCTTCAGGCAAGATTTATTTATCAAAACACACACACAAAAAAAAACTACAGAATTGTGTTACCAGGAGGTAAAGGGCAGATCTTTCTTACTTAACTGTAATTACTAAATGAGGAATGAGGATCACTGACCTAAGGGAAAATCCACACAGATCAGAGATTGTAATCTAAGTTAGTATTGGAGGTAACAGTGGACAAGTAGAATGAAGGAAGGCCAGGCATATATTGATTGTTCCCATTCAATGTGGCACATTCTCTGTATCCTTAGTAATGAGCAAAAAGACCACATTTCCCAGTGTCCCTTGCAGATGGTTTCCACATGATTAACTTCTGGCCAATGGAATATCAACAGCTGTTGTTGGCTTAGTTTCCAGGAAATTTTTAAAACAGAATATAGAGGTGGAACTTTCCCTCTTCTTTTTCTTTGCTTCCTATATGGAAGGCAGATTTAATGGCAGGTGTTAGCGTATCTATATCATGTGAAACATGAGGCAACCATGCTGAAATGCAGAGAGAAAAATGATCAACCCAAATTCCTGATTGGCCTACAGAGCTGCCAAGCCAACCCACTTTCTCTGCCTTCTAACTATTCAAGCATCACGCAGGGCTCCTCAGTAATCAGCAGCCAATAAAAATGCTGAACAGACACCACAGGAATTCGGAAATCTGTGAGCTAGAATAAATGGTGAGAAACATAAATCTCTGTCTTGAGCTATATAATCTTTCTGCATAAGAAAGAAACCTTGGAGGTAGGAATGGACTGAAACACACACACTCTCACACACACAAACACACTTGCACATATGTGCACACACACACATACATACACACACGCACACTGAGCTTTAATTACATAGCTGAGGGATATTGGGCCACACAGAATAACATGTGATATCATCTGAGCCAACTGTCAAGTGACCTCAAAGTGCAGTCTGTTTCCAAGTCTACCATGATATGGGATTCCCCTCTGTGTGCTGTGAATATGTTTTGTTACCATTGGTTAATAAAGAAGCTCCTTTGGCCTATGGTAGTGCAGAATATAACTAGGTGGGAAAACTAAGCCGAAAACTAGCAGGGAGAAAGAAGGCGGAGTCAAACAGATGCCATGTAGCTGCCAAAAGAGAATGATGCCAGAACCTTACTGGTAAGCCACAGCCTTGTGGTGATAGACAGATTAATAGATATGGGTTAATCTAATATATAAGCGCTAGCTAGGAATACAGCTAAGCTACTGGGCAAACAGCATTGTAATTAATATAACTTCTCTGTCATTATTTGTATCTAGGCGGCTGGGAAACCAACGCATAGTTCCCTTTTACAAATGACACCAACATGGGACCAAGAATTTCCACATAAAGTCTGGGAAAGTTTTTTTTAAAGGATTCTAGACACACAAAAGAACAGAGTCAAGCACAGCTTCTTGGTAGCAGCATTGTCTCAGGTGAGCTCTATTTGCTAGAGGCAAGCAGAGGTGCGGCTCCTTTAATAGAGGCTTCCTGACTCAACCTTAGCAGCCAAAGCTGTGCAGCTCTTTTCAGAGGCCCTGTCACCAAACACTTAAGCAGTCAACAGCATGCTTCTTGTGTTGGCATGGATCTAGAAACTCCAGAGTTGTGGTAAAAAAAAATGTGGCTCCCACTAATACCTCCACCATGAAGCTAGACTCTCAGGAAACCAAGGAATGGGGCCGACCCAGCCTCCAAAGCTGCAGCTTTAATCCTAGCACTTAGCAAATTAAAGACTCACATGGTCAGAAAAAGAGAGATATACAGTAAAGACAGATTCAGACAACCAAACCTCTAAATGTTTCGCAGTGTGTTTAAAAACATATGTAGGCTTAGGAGAGAAAAAAAGGATAGAGAAGGAAGTACTTAAAAAAAGAAATAGAGTAGTTGGATGTGGTGGCACATGCCTTTAATCCCAGCACTTGGGAGGCAGAGGCAGGTGGAACTNACTTAGCAAATTAAAGACTCACATGGTCAGAAAAAGAGAGATATACAGTAAAGACAGATTCAGACAACCAAACCTCTAAATGTTTCGCAGTGTGTTTAAAAACATATGTAGGCTTAGGAGAGAAAAAAAGGATAGAGAAGGAAGTACTTAAAAAAAGAAATAGAGTAGTTGGATGTGGTGGCACATGCCTTTAATCCCAGCACTTGGGAGGCAGAGGCAGGTGGAACTCTGTGAGTTCAAGGCCAGCCTAGTTTACAGAGTGGAGTCTAGAACAGCCAAGGCTACACAGAGAAACACTGTCTCAGCCAAAAATTATAAAAACAAAAGGAAAAGCAATAGTTTTTTTAAAAGCCACATAAAGATGAAAAATACCCAGAGTCTGGACTGTGTGTATCATTGTGTTTTCTTTGAATTATTTGACTGAATGAGCTCACTACAAAGAGACATTTCATTGTACATGCTACTAAGCTAAACCAAAAAGATGTATTTTAAAGGTATCTTGATTTCAAAATTTATGTCTAAGGACGTGTTACTTTGGAAAAGAGGTTCTGCTTTTGTTTCCATAGAAGATGAGAACCTACGGATTCCTTCAAAGCTAATAATCACACAAAAATTTATATTAATGTAATACTATTTAATCAGTATCTTAACATATTTCTGGCTAACTTTTATATCTTAAATTAATCCATTTCTATTAATCTGTGCATCACCACATGGCTGTGGCTTACCAGCAAGGTTCTGGTGCATTTGTCTCCTGCAGGCAGCTATATGGCTTCTCCCTGACTCTGCCTTCTTTCCTCCTCTATCTACTTGGAATTCCTGCCTTGCTCTATTCTGCTAAGCCACTGGCCAAAACAGATTAATCTTTAACCAATAAAAGCAACACATAAACAGAAGGACTTCCCACACTACTAGGTGGGAAATCTAAGCTGAATTCAGGGAGAAAGAAGGCAGAGTCAGGCCAATGCCATGTAGCTGCTGAAGGAGAAAGATGCCAGAACCTTACTGGTAAGCCACAGCCTTGTGGTGATGCACAGATTAATAGAAATGGGTTAGTTTAAGATATAAGATATAGCTAGAAATATGCCTAAGCCATTGGCCAAACAATGTTGTAATTAATATAGCTTCTGTGCCATTATTCATGTCTGGGAAGTTCCCTTTTCTAGTATCAGGTCCTCCCTTCCAATGAAGACAACTAGTCCCTTGCAGAAATCAGATTGTCTTCTTGAGTGAAGCTGCAAGAGAAGTGGGTTATTGGAAACATCTTTCCCTGGTAGAAAAATGAAAACATCATTCCTTTTCTCTGCAGTAAGCAGTTTTCTTTAAATCTCTTATGTGCAAGTCATTTGGGGGAGGAGCCACATTGTACAAAAGTCTACAACATACTTAGACATTCTGTCAAAACAATAAACAGCCAGATCATTCTGGGATGAGAAAACACTTGGTTGATATTTTTGGCTCAGTAGAAACTCTCTAAGCAGGCTATAGTTTGCCACTGGTTAAGATTATAAGGTTAGAAGTACAAAATCCCTGTAAAAATACTTATTGTAGTTTGAAAGTAATTGGCGCCCATAATCTCAGAGGGAGTGGTACTAATAAGAGATGTGACTTTGTTTGAGTGGATATGGCCTTGTTGAAGGAAGTGTGTCATTGTGGGGGTGGGCTTTGATGTTTGCTATGCTCAAGATACCTCCCAGTGTCACAGTTGACTTCCTGTTGCCTGTAAGACGTAGGACTCTCTCAGCTCCAGCACCACATCTGCCTGCATGCCGCCGTGCTCCCATCCTGATGATAACAGGCTGCATCACTGAAACTGTAAGTGAGGTGAGCCACCCCTAATTAAATGCTTTCTTTATAAGAATTGAAATGTTCTTGGAGTCTCTTCACAGCAATAAAAAAACCCTAATGGAGACAATATTCATCTGTTTGTCATTGTTAAATGCAGAGAACGGGGGTACCAGACATGATGGTGGATGAGAAGTTACCAGACATGATGCTGGATAAGTTGTGGAGTTAGTTCACATCTCTCTGTCTACCCAGCCATCCGTCAGCAGCATGGACTAAAGGAGTTCTGTGTGCCAGGTCCAGAACTCAGACAAACTTTAGCTGCAAGAAGACTTACATGAAGATATTCTCCTCATTAAATACAGATTTCACCTAGTTTCCCACCCCAAAGGGGAGAGAGGGAGCAAACTGATGAACTAACACTATGGAAAAGTCAGAAGGTAAAAAGCAAATCATAGTAAATATTTATTTTCCCCGGGTGTTGATATGTTAACCTTTGGAATGCCCCCATTAGTATTCATTAAATACTTTAAGTCACAAGAAGCTAGGATGTGACTACTCAGTCATTAAATCTTCTCACAGCAGAGAAGCGGGCAGCTTGGGATAGATTAGCATCTTCGATGTTTGAATGTCACCTCTGAAACTCATGGCTGAAATTGACTTGTTACTGCTGCAGTGTTGCCAGAGGTGACCTTTGAGAGATCACTCACTCAAAGTCACAGCCTTCACGGAAGGATTAGTGTCATTCTTGCAAAAGTAGGCAGTTCAGCCTCTCTGGTCCTCTCTGTGTCATGGCTGATCTCTGGTCATGTGATACCTCCCAACCACATACAGCATGGCAAGAAGGTCCTCACTGGGAGTGGCCCTTGATCTTGGATTTTCGGGCTCCAGTTTGTAAGAAAAGAATTGTATGTTCTTTGTGGGTTGGTCAGCTTGTAGCAGTCTGCTACGGTGGCAGAAATTAGACACTGAAAACATCTCTATGTTGGTGGCCTCCCTTCGTGGTGGCATGGTTATGATAGACCCAGCTCTTACATTTGCACGTGAAATCACACAAAGCAGGAAGACAGGGAGGTGGGCCAAGGGGAGGGCCTTCTACTCCTTTTATCCAGGAAGCCATTTCCTCAGACTTCCCTCTCTGACCTGCTAGCTAGAGCCAAATAGCATGACCGTCCCTAGCGTCAGGAAGAACAGAAAGGAGCACATGTAGAATGGAACTGAGCACTGGGCAGGCCATCATTTGGTTCCCACTCTGTCCCATTATTTGTAGTCTGAATGTCAAACGTCTCCTTCAGCTAATGGATTCGAATGCTTGCTCCCGGCTGGTGACACTGCTGTGACCCCTTTAAGAGGCTCAGCCTCATGGAAAAAGAGAGTCAGCTGGGGGAGGGGGTGGTCAACCTCGAGGGTTGACAGCCCAGCCCTACTTGCTGTCTGCTCTCTGCATCCTGGCCGTGGATTCGATGTGATCAGCTTCCTCAGGCTCCTGCCACCATGACCCCATGATGGACTGTCTCCTCTCAAACTGGGAGCCAGAATAAACCCTTGCTACCTTAAATTACTTCTGTCAGGTATTTGGACAGAACAACAAGGAAAATGCTTGACACACCATTCCTATCTTTGTAAAATGGGAAGTGGGGTCCTGGGACAGGATATTTACACTGGCCTATGTCTCATAGGTAAAATGGCAGAGTGAGACATAAACTCAAGAAAGTGGTGTCCTGAGTTTTGAGTTAATCCCCACCAGATAGATACTCACCTCACCTTCTCTATAAGCCTTCTCCCCNCCCCGCAGCTGTACTGTCTTGCCCTTCCCCATGTTGTAAATCTTTCCGAGTTTCTATTAAGCAAAGGAGCATACACAATGTTTCTATAGCATAGTGAGGGCAATGATGCTCCAGGAAAATAGTAAAACTCCTAAGAAGGCAGCCATTTAAACAGAGCATAATATCAGGGGGTGGAGCCAGCATGTAGTGAAATGGTAAATTCGGCACAGTAGCTGGAAAGCTGTCTTTCAGGCAGAGCTGGCTATGGACATCTATGGTTTTTTTTTTGTTTGTTTTTTTGGTAGAGCTGAAGGTGAAGGACAGGACTCAGGACTCAGCCACCCAATACAGCACAGTTTTGGTGCGGTCTCCTCTCTAGAACACCAATCCTGCTCCCATTGGAAGCTGCAGTAAGATACACCAGGACTCAAATGACCTTCTGTGTCATGGCTTTAAGGGTTGCTTCTCTGGTGGGAGAGGGTGAGGCAAGCAACCTGTTAGCTCTGTCAGGCTCTACTGAGGAGCCAATCAGAGGCAGACCCCAGAAAACTGGGCCTCCAAGGTCCATGGGTGTAAGGTAGGATTAAAGATCAAAGGGACCATTCAGCAGGTAGGTGGTTGAAGAATGGGTGCGTCCCAGGAGACTAGCAATCCAGAGGGATAAACTCCCAGGAGATTAGCAATCCAGAGGGATCAACAAGGGCACCAGAGAAATGCTAAGCCGTGTCTTTCAATCCACTTCCTATTGATGGATTTATTTCATCTTACAGCTTATAGTCAGTCCATCATGAAGGGGGGGAGGGGTATCTGAAGGCGCAGAAACTGATGCAGAGGCTTTGGGGGAACACTGCTTACTGGCTTGCCCCTCAGGGTTTGTTCTCCCTGCTTTTATGCAGAATCCAGGACCCACTTCCCAGGAATGTCATCATCCACAGTGGACTAGGTCCTTCCACATTAATCATCAAACAAAACATTGCACCAAAGGCTTGTCCACAGGCAGATCTTTGGAAGTCATTTTCTCAGTCGAGGTTCCCTCTTCCGAGATTACCTTAGCTTGTGTTGAGTTGACAGCAAACCAACCAGCACACAGGGCCTCCCCTGCTCCTATCTAGCTTGCCAGTTTCTTTGTGGCTCCTGAACCCAGACCCAGGGACAGGTTGGCTGTTCCACTCTGGCCACTGAAATTGAATTCTAGGGAGCAAAGCGTCCCAAAGAATATCTCTCCAAAGATGCCCTGTGCTGGCTGTTGGAACCTGACATGGCAAACGCTTAAGTGTTTTAGGATGGAAAGGTTGTCCTGCATTATCTGAGTGAGCCTGTTTAATTACAAAGGCCCCTATGAGGGCAAGAGGGAAACAGAAGATCAGAGAGAGATTGGAAGCCTCGTTGGCCTTGAAGATAGGCAGGGAATCATGAGCTAAGAGATATAAGAGACAGGAAGGAATTTCTCCCTCATACAGCCAACACCTCAACCTTTGCAATGAACTCTTCCGAACTTCTGATGTTTGACTACTCAGGGGTGCGTGGTGACTTGTGGCACTAATAGGAAGTGAGTTCTGGGTGCTAACGTAAAAGTAGATCCACACAGACAAGGATGAGGTAGCCAGCTAGACGCCTGGGGATAGGGCTTCCTGTGAGGGCACAGCCCCGTTGCCCTATAAGCCAGCTCTGTACTTCTTCATGTGACAGTCCCTCAGACGCTTCCAGTAACACAAAAGCCTCCTGCTTGAAAGTACCTCCCCCCACCAACACACACACGCACACGCACGCACGCACGCACGCACACACTCACGCTCTATTGCCCTTTGCTTGGAGCCCGCGGGGCCAAGGTGCTGAAGTCCAGAGTCTTGGATTCAGGGCCCCTGGCCACTCCTCAGGCCTGGCTGATGCTCTCCTCTGTCCCCTCCACTGTCTTCCTTGCTCTAGTTTTAAGTGACTGGCTGATGAAATTCTCTGTGGCTTCCCTGGGAGGCTTGGTTCATTACATACATTAGCGCTTCCTCCATTTCTCCCCAGCAGGAGATTTTCAAAAGCATTAGTTCAAATGGCAGCCGCCTGCCCTCCAGCCAAGCGTTGACATTCCCCCTTGCTGTGCGGGGTCCCCATGCCTCCCTTGGCAGTGGAGACATCCCAGTTGGCCTTCCTACTGTGGGGGCTTGTTTCTGGTTAAGGAAGCCTGTGTGCCCTAGGGCTTTACAAGGATTTCATTTCTCAGTGGAGGTTGTTCTCTGATTGCAAAGAGAATTTGAAGAATACCCAGGATGAACCAAACATGCTTTCATCCTCAGCTCCGGAGGCTTCCTTGTTTTACATGAGCTGATTTTGATCACAGAGCATGGTGGGGGGCCACCCAACTTCCATCATAGACCTCATTGGGGAGTCCTGTGTACAGAGACTGGGGACCTGGCTAGATCTTGGGCACAAACTACACCCTGCTATGGGCACAATCAAAATAAAAATAAATAAAGGATGGCAGAACATGTATTTGGTTTCCAAGTAGCTGGTTGAGGAATCAGATTCTGCTTCATGGTTGAGCACCCAGGACAAATTATTAACTGAACGTAGAAACAGTGTTAGGCAGGATTCGGTACATACAATCTGAGGCTCAGAATATTGAAAACGAATGTTCCAAATAATAATAATACCTTAATAATTCTAAATATGGAAGGCCTTTAATACAACTTTCTTGTTTTACTGTTTTATTTTACACAGGGACACTTGCATTTCAGACAGGCCTCAAACTTGCTTCATAACTGAAGAGGACCCTGAACTTCGGCTCTTCCTTCCTTGACCTCCAAGGGCTGGGATGAACCACCATGTCCTGTTCATGCTAGGACTCTAAACAGGGCTTCAGGCGTACTTGGCAAATACTCTATATCCTGGGGTAACGTCCTAGGGTTTTAAAAGATTTCCCTGTTAATGAGCCAGAGCTGTGGATGGTGGGAACTTTCAATAGGTGGGAGCCTCCAAGAACCGCTGAGCCAGCAGTGGATGATGTTAATTAGAAAATCAACAGGCAGCCGAGAAACTGACTCTTGCTGGTGAAGATCATGCTACACTCACGAAATATTGTAAACAACCAAGATCACGTCCCAGCAACGATGAAGTTGTGTGCTCTTTGGAAGTATGCTGTGAAAAAATTGTCAAAAATGGCATGCGTGCTGTCCCTTGCTTCCCGTAACCTCAGCAGACATCACACATGACTCACCACCCTGTTCTGCATGACTTAAATACTGCATGAAAATCAAAAGGATTGTCTGCATGGTGCCTACAGGGTTTATCATGCTTGATAAAACTCTGGTCCTCGAATTATCATCATGCTCTTAGACCTCTCATTCTAAATTGTTTCATATTGGAAGGATTTAGCTTGCTGTCATGCCTGGGGTGTGAGCCAGACAGGTGACGGGAACAAGGGAATACCATGGGAGGAACAAGTTTATTGAGCTAAAATAAATGAATTTATAAGAGAAGAAAAAATCGCAGTAGGAAAGATGATATTTGAGTTGATTCACTATGGATAGGAAGAAATAGAGTCCAGTGGAAAACTGAAAAATCATCAAGAAGGTTGAGAATGTAGATCGGTTGGAAGAGAGCTTACCCAACATACATGACACTCTGGGCTTGGTCTCCCCCAAACAAATCAGGTATGCCGATGCATATTTGTAAGCCCAGAGAGATAAAGGCAAGAGAATCAGGAAGTTCAAGGTCATCCTCAGCTACATAGTGAGTATAACCTGGGCTACATGAGAACCTTCCCCTCCCCCCCCACCAAATGTCAAGATCTTGAGCCACACTCAAAGGAGAGTACACTCCTGACATTTGAGGGTGCATAGAACTAAGCTAGGAAATGAAGCTGAAGTCCTTTTGGAGAGGACTGTGGATACTGTATTGAAGGTTTTCTGCAGAAAGTGATGGTTTATGTATCAACCAAAGTCAACTGTCAGCAGGGAGGAAGTGTAGGAGAAACAGGAGCATCGACAATTACACCAAAGGAGCCGAGAGAAGAGGATGGAGCCCTGGGAGGGAGAGACTGAATCCCAATCTCCCTCCCTATGGGCTAACCATGCTAAGTGTCTGAGCATCGGACCGTTTCTAAGTCGACAATCCAAATGCCTGGTGTGAGTCAAGTTGCTCCATTCCTCCCTTCCTCCCCTATACCTGAGGACCCAGAGGCCTCTGTTGTCCGAGGCTGTAAGCTCATGGGGGACAGAGATCAGGTCCCCTGTACATAACAAGTATCCCGTGAGGATTACTGAATTGTCTTGCTACAGAGTTTTCCTCTTTATATTAGATGTACACCTACTGTGTTTTCTGCCCCAGATCGGAAGGACTCAATGTGTTCTTAGTGGACTGTTTAACTACCCTGGAGTTCTTTCTCTGGCCCTTTCCTGGGGATCCACTCCTTCATTCCCACAAAACGCAGCTCATATTCATCCCTTCTCAGAGGTCAGCGGAAGACCGCAGACCAGCCCATTATGCTAGATTCAGTGACCTTACAGGATTTGTGTCAACATAGAAGGACCCCTGCCTTAGAGGACAGATGTGCAGACCCTTGACACGGAGCCATTCTTAGCTCAGATTCACGAAATGGCCTACGTCAATGGTGGGGACCAGGAAATCTACATCACCCAACTTAGGAGCGTCGGGGTCAGGCTGAGTGCTTGGTCTCCCGAGTCCAAGTCTACAGCTTACAGAAGCACTCACATCTGCCTCTCCTGTCCACTGAGCACACGCGGTGTAAACTTCTGGCAGCTTGCTGAGGTAACAAAGGTGAGAACTCAATATAAATTATTGGCTTTGAGAAAAATAAAAGTGTCCAAACCAAATCCATTTTACCCCACAGTGGTAATGAACACAAGATCAGCGAGGGCAGTGACTTGGAAGTCATTGGGCGATTCCATGGCGTTGGCGTAAGTTCCAGTCAGTATCACTAATTGGGCAGAGGAGCAAACTGGCTTCCCATCTGGCCAGCAAAGAGGGAGAGAAACACTAACTGAGCAGGCAACCGCAGATGGACTGCCACAGGGCCAGCCCACCCTGGGGCCTCAACACTGGTCTTTTTGTTGTTGTTACTTCATTTCCACAGGTTGTAGGAGAGACCTGAAATGCTATCATTTACCCCTTGGACAGCCCCGAATAAGCCGCCACTCACTCTGTCCCCAGGCAGGGACACTGCCCAGACCTCCACATCTCACTTACCCTACTCAGGCTCCTTAAAGTGTGTGTTGTGCTCAGAAGGACCTTGCTGCGCTAGAGCCCAGAGGCAGGTTCCACAGATGGCTTTGGAATAATTACTGCATGTTTTTGTCAGTCAGCTAGAGCAACCTACTCCAGATGATTAACTTACACGAAAGGATTAGTTTGGCCCGCACTCTAGAGAGTTCAGTACATGACCAATCGGCCCCATTGTTTAGTGCCTGAGGTCATTATGGTCGGAGTGCATGGCGGAACAAAGTCTCTCAAACCACGGGCAGGAAATGAAGAGGAAAAAGAAGGGGTGGATGGATCACAGTGCCCCTTTGTAGGGCGCCGCTGTTGCCACGTGGCAATTAGCCTTCTTCATGCGTCATC
>LOJH01003196.1:12398-24127 GCA_001685095.1 Ellobius talpinus | reverse complement strand
CTGCCTCTACCTCCTGAGTGCTGGGATTAAAGGCGTGCACCACCACTGCCTGGCTGAAAAAAAATTATATCTTGCTAAATTTTGTAAGTTTGACATTACATGAGTTATTTCTTCGTTCCCCACACTCCTTTAAAATACTGTAACGCTTATCTGTATAAGCTCAGTTTATGTTAAACAGAAAAATGATAATGTGAGACAACGAATCTTCAGAAAATGATTGCTGGATTATATGTGTGGAATCTGATAAAGTAATAATAGCATTCCTACGAAAGAGAAAATGGCCAAGAATGCCAGTGAGAATAAAGAATCATCAATATGCTAATGGAAAAAATGTTCAGATTACGGTGGACGTTGTTTACCATATTTCCAGTATTATTTAAAATTCCACTAGTCTGGGACTAGTGTGTGGGGATACACACACTGATGAAACCAAAACCAGAGACGAATGCTCTTACATATGATTGAAGTCAGTGCTGCAACTGAAGGTAATTTGTGTATCAGTGCACTCCGGAGAGACAGATCTATATGAGAGATGTACAGCCATGCACAGTATAATAGCTGCATATGCAATGGCAGCCCCCTAGGATTATGCTGTTGTTAAACCATAGGCCACCTACCATACAAACTGGAATTGACTCACATGGTCACGGAGGCTGGGAAGTCCCCTGGCAGGCCATCTGTGAGCTGGAGTTCCTTGGGTTCTAGCAGCTTGGCTCAGTGTAACTCCAAAGACCTCTGAACCAAGGAAGTTGATGATACGATTGTCAGCCTGAAGCCAAAAGCCTGAGACTCCAGGGAGGAGGCTAGTGGTGTGAGCTCCAGTGTCCAAAAGTCAGAATCCCACGTTCTATCATCCAAAGATGAGCAAGGAGGACTGTATTCAGCCCCTGGGAGACAAACATAGTTTCCTGCTCTCCAGTGCCCTGGCTGACCAGGGGCTGCATCCCACACTAAAGCAGACATGCCCTATCGGGCTTTCAGCAATCGCCTCTGGAAACATCCTTCCAGCCAAACCCTAGTGTCTTCCCTTACTTCAGCTCTTCCCTACTTTACTCAAACTAACGCCTTCAATTAATCATCCTGGTATAAAGGGATGGGCAGTTTAATAAATAATGCCAGAGATTAGCATTTGATATGTTTCTATGCCATAAACAACACCAATTTTTGATTATATACATGCAACTTTTAAAATTACTAAAGAAAATAGACATTTATTTTTGTGACATGTATTACAAAAAATTTCTTAAGTACACAGGCAGAATGCATAAAGAATAGGATAAATACAAGTTTATTGAAATAAGGGATTTAGGGATGTATCATTAAAGAATAAGAAGAAAAGGCCTACAATAAAAAGTTAAAGAATTCCAGATGAGGTGGCCCAGCCAGCAGGGGCAATGGCTGTCAAGACGGTCAACCCCCCTTCCATCTGAAAGGCTACATGGGGCAAGGAGAGAAGTGACGCATGCAAACTGCCCTCCAGCCTCCACAAGTGAAACATGGCGTGTGTGTGCTCCCCCCAAAAACAAATAAATGTAAATAAAAAATAAAGTTGTTACACATAATTGAAGAGAATGGTTCCTGGCTGAAGAGAACAGGATACAGCAAAACAGACATTGGTGCTGGGTCAGGTATGCAGAAGAGGAGGGCAGCAATATCGCAGTATTTTTTTTAAAAATAAATTTTCATTTTATTTTGTTATAGTAAGAATTTTATTGTTATATGTTTCTGGTAAGACTCTTTGTTCCAATACCAGAAAGCAAACGTAAGCAAGCTTATTTTAATTTTTACCTATGTACATATGTATGCATATATAATGTATGTATATATGTGTTTGTGTGAGTACTGTTGACAAATTCGAAATAAAGCTAGCTGTTGTTGTGTAATAGATGCTAAATTGGATAACTGCATTTCTGGCTCATATCCCGAGTCTGCAGTAGACCTGCTTACCTGTACTGTCTAGGTGCTGACCTAGTCTAGTCACTTAGAGGACAGTACCTGCTTTGTTCCAGCAACCATATGCAAGAATAAACCTGCTCTTTACATCTTTATCTTCATTTGTGTGGAATTTAACCCAGATTGCACAAAGTTAGCTGTCAGTAGGAAGTGCCGAAAGCTGGGCTCTGCTTGGAAAAAAAAAATGAAGACTGCCACTGTGGGTAAACTGGGAGAGTTCCACTCTGTTTACGTTGAGTGCTGATGCCCTCCCTACGTGCAGCGTACAATTTTAGAATAGCATCAAGAAAGAACACCCCCTTCTCTTCTTTTACCCCCAGCCTCCCTACATTAAGTATCTTTAGGAACATATGGTATTTCCAAGAAAAAGCCAAGTGAATATCTGAAACATTAATGTGCCATCCTGCTATCCTGACGGGAATAAAGAAACCCGGGAATCCGACAAGCTCCTATCCAATTCTCGCATCCAGTAAGAATCATCACGTAGGAGAAGGAGGGCTGGGGACGAGGCAGACAGATGGCGGGTGTGAGTCAAAACACTCTGGGGTGCTAGTTCAGTTCGAAGTGCTCTGCCTTACTCCTGGAGAGACCGGATGTACGAAATCACCTCAAGGAGAAAAGACTAGAAACCCACGTCATCAAAATCGATAAAGGAAGACAACCAAAATACCAAATTCTGTGGGGCCGCTTTTGATCATTCTCTAGTTCACCTGATGAGGCCTCCCCCGCGGTTCCCGGGGACACACAGGAGGTGTCTGCTCTCTGCACTTTATGCCCATCTGACCAGGGACCACCTGTTTAGAAGGTTACCTGGTGTCATTGCTGCAGAGCAGTGATCCAAGGCCAAGAACTAAGACATTAACCACATCCTTACCTGGCAAGCAATCCTCACGGTTTTTCCGCCTCACTGTTCAGTTCCGGAGGGTGGGGGGTGGGAGTGACCAAATCTAACTTTTAGGTGCAAGACACTAGCCGGGGATGGGGGCGGTTTGCATAACTGTTTTACATATTGCAAACAAACAGGATGAGATCGGTTGTAACGAATACACATGTAGTTTTAGAGACG
The DNA here is from genome assembly GCA_001685095.1 of Ellobius talpinus. NCBI lineage: Eukaryota > Metazoa > Chordata > Mammalia > Rodentia > Cricetidae > Ellobius > Ellobius talpinus. The sequence continues at coordinate 21,108 of LOJH01003196.1, read as the reverse complement.
GGCCCTAGGTGGAGCCTCAGTACTGTCGGCGACAAATGGATGAACAAATTGAAAATAAAATAAATCAAGTCTTCCAAAATTTCTATAAGTAACTGTAGCATCTTGTGGAGTGACCTGTTTGTCGTTGCTCCAGCACGGCGGACATCGAGCTATAGCACAGATGCTTTGTTTGTTAGGGATGACTCTCAAGAGAGCATGCTCAGTCATAGAGAATGAAGACACATGACGCCATCCTGTCTCAGAGCAGCGAGAATGGGTGAAAAGGTCCTTCATCTGTCAGCAGTCTCCTGAGTATCCCTCTTTCCTATGGGACATGAACAAATTTATTTATTAGCATAAAGAATATCTTGCCTCAAGCCGGGAGGTGGTGGCACACACCTTTAATCCCAGCACTCGAGAGGCAGAGGCAGGTGATCTCTGCAAGTTCGAGGCCAGCCTGGTCTACAAGAGCTAGGTTCAGGACAGGCTCAATAGCTACAGCAAAACCCTGTCTTGAAAATCAAAACAAGACAAAAAAAAGAAATAATCAGAATTATTTTAAGATGATTTATCTTTATTAAATTATAAACACACTAACCCTGAGTAAATTTTTTTCCTATTTGCATTATGTTTTGTTAGTCACCACTGCCAAAAACTTCAAACACTTTATTATTTTTTATTTATATTGAGATATAACTGACAAGTAAAAATTGCATACACTCAAGGTGTATAATGTAATGATTTGATGTAACCTGACACCTGTAGACACTGTGAAATTATTGCCATCATCAAATTAATTAGGATAGCCATCCATAGATACGATGTTTTGGCAAATCACTTCTTAGATCTTGAAACTTCGCCTTAAGAAATTTATATAATAATACATAAACATGAAGACATAATTATATTCATTGTGCTGTGTAAACATAAAATTAAGATTTTCATGACTTCACACAATAATGCTAACAGGGAAAGTAGGAAAGCTGAGAACATCTTGCCTAATCCAGAGTCATTCACAAGCAGGGTCTTCTGAGTCTATAGTTAAAATCCAGGGCATTCATGCAGAGTTTTAATTGAATTTTCTTAACTTTCTCTATCACAAATTATTTTTTTTCCTTTGATTTTAGAAAATATTGTGTTTTGGTGGCTGACTGGGATGGTGCATGCCTGCTGTCCAAGCTAGTCAGAAGGCTGAGGCAGGAAGATCACTTGAGCTGAAGAATTCAAAGTCAGCCTGGGCAACATAGTAGACCCTATTTCAAAATAACAATGTAATATTATTGAAGTTAACAAATTTTGAGTAGTTCTCAAATTTTGCTCTTAAAGTGGCTGTTTTGGTTACTGCCGCCTGTTCTCTCTATGGTCTGGGATTACCTCCATATACCTCTAACTGAAATTGCTTTTGCTTTAACTTTGAACTTTGGCAACAAACCGTAATAATGTAAGCATCATGTGGGGCTTTGCCTATAATGGACATCAGTTGTTTCTCATGCCTATGCGGGATCTTAGTTGTTCTCTCACAATGTATGGCAAACACAGCCAAATATCATTTACATAAATCAGTGCTTTCCAATTTAGATGGTTCTGTCTACAGTACACCTTGTTTTGTTTTCAATTTGTTTAATGATTTGTAATTGTAGTTCATTGTAGTTGGTTTCTGTGGTACTCACTCCTACATAGTTTATTTCATTCACTTAGATGCATCATCCCAGCACAGATGTCCACAGCATCACAGATGGCTGACAGGTCCCTAGTACAGAGGGATGTAAGCCTTGTAGGGTAGATGCCCTCCCTCCTGAATTCCTGCTCAGGGTATCCTGAGCCAGAGCTGCTTGATACACAGAACCTAAAACAGATAAAGACACGGTGCTGCTCACATAAAGAACTTATATAGGTAAATAGTAAGTCAACTTATCCTTATAGCCACAGGTAAGAGTAGTTTTCATCCCTTATCAAGGAGACTTCTTTTTACAGAAGATAGAGATGATTACAGAAATCCACAACTAGTCAGAATACATAGGACAACTGACTGTGGATACCCAAGACCAGCTGATACATCTACAGCATAACCCTCATACCTAAGGCTCAGGAAATAGTTCAGAAGAAGAAGCAGAAGGATCCGGAAGTCCGGGATGCCTGCCATGAAATATTATCTTCTATATATGACAAGGGACCTGCACCTATGGAAGCTCAACAAGGGGTGTGTGTGTGTGTGTGTGTGTGTGTGTGTGTGTGTGCATGTGTGTCTGTGTACATGTGTATGCATGCATGTATACTATTGCTGTTGCTCTTGGTTGCTCACCCAGAGCTGAAGACCCTGTTGCTGAATAGACAGCACAGAAAGAATGAATCAATCAATCTGGAGCTGAGCTAGAAGCTTCCTTCCTACCCCTTAGCCTTCACAGTGGCAGAGGGTGCTATGCAAGATGCTGGAGGACAAAATCCATCTACAGTCTTACCCAGTTGTGAATTCTGTGAGCTACAACAATGATTTCCAAGGCAAGATGTGCCCTCTAATGCAATAATAGCATAGCTGATCTGAGGGTAGGCAACCCCTTTTGGTTGGACTCAAGGCCCACTCCATAAGAGGGAGTTCACTCCTGGTTCTGCACACCTGATTTAGCCTACAGCTAAAGTGATCACAGGCCCTGTTGGAGAACCTACTATTACCATTTTGCTAAATGGCCACATTTTCAACCTGCCATCAAAATGCTTATCCCCGCAGATTAGTGCTGTGCTGAACCTTCATTAGGGAAGTTTCTTAGTGTAGTGGGTGGTGGTGAACGCAGAAATCTGTATCTGGCTGAAGGAACCAGAGTGAGTTAGAGTGGAGTGCTCGGCCCTGAGTTGGACAGCTGTATCACTCACTCCTCACCCCTCAAGGCTCAGGAAACATGGCAGTGGAGAGGGCGGGAAGAATGCAGGAGTCAGAGGATGAGGATGAGGAGATGTGTAGCACAAAAGATGTCTTCTGGACATGCATAGCTGATGGATGGATGGACGGACGGATGGATGGATGGATGGATGGATGGATGGATGGAGCACAAAAGATGTCTTCTGGACATGCATAGCTGATGGATGCACTCATGAAGTCCCTGCAGCTGTGTGTATCTGCACACGACCGACTTTAGACCCTTCAACATTCCATCACAGATAGGGAAGGGGCCAGTAAGGCTCCACCCTTTCCTGGGGAGGTGCCATTTTCTTCAAGGGTGTAGACGGATTAGTTGCCTATGCTCGAGTAAATAGCCTCCCACATGTATTCAGTCAAGAAATTTTAGTTAAAGCCAGGGGACCACACACATAAGAAGACTTGGAAGTGGAGGGAAGGTTGTTGTGAAGAAGTTTCAAGGGAGACTGAAGGAAATGAGAAAGGGGAGTGGGCTTGAAATGACTAAAATTCAGTATGTATGAAACAATAAAAAAACAAGTTTTAATAGTTAGTGCTGCTTTCCTCTTCTCTTTCCCCTTCTCCTTCCTTCTTTTCTTTAGGAGAAGCTGACCTTTTAATTATCAACTATTTCCAATCATTAAGAAGAACATTGTGATCATGTCTATGTATACAGTGTGAGTATACATCACCAGTTTCAAATTGTTAGACATTACCAATGTTTAAAAAGTTGTAAGTGTTGGTAACTGTCCCCTCACCTTCCACATGGGATTGATACTCAGAACTTTGTGTTTCTCTTCACACATACATGTTTTAGAATACAGCACATACGTATTCACCATTAATTAAAATATAATATATTGAGTGCTTCTAACAACGTAACTGATTATAAAATACTACAGTTTGGGTGTTTTAAGTCCCTAGAGCAATGTGTATTAAATTAGGTGTGGTCCTGAGAGGAGATCTTTAGAAGGAAAGGCCCAGATGGAGAGGAGGTCATTTCAGGTGAGCACGCAAGGGGATTGTGGGATATCAGCTACTTCCTCTTCCTCCTTTGCTTCCTGGCAATGAAATGAAAAGTTTCTGTCATTGCTGTCTTATGCCCTCGGGGGGTCATGTGACCATAGGCTGCAACCTCTATAAGCATGATCCAAAGTAAATTTTTGTCCACATAAATTTTTTGTCTTAAGTGTTTTACAATAGAAATAGAAAACTGACTGATATATATATTCTCCAATTTTCTTTTTTCCAAAATTAGGTAAGATTTTTACATAATGATACAGGTAGTCCCAATCATTCTTATTTACAGTAAGCTTTTTATTTCAGAACAGTTTTATACTCCAGGAGAAACTGTAAAACAGAGATTTCTAGTACACCATTCCCTCAACTTTACCCAGTACAGAATCCAACTCAGGGTACCAATTACAGAGATCATTTCTCCCTGCCCCATGTCGTATGCCTACACCAACATGTATGTCTCCATTTTTACGCTTATAAATACTTAGCCTGTTTCTAACCTTTCGTTATTATACCTGGTGGCATCATGTGTCTATGCGTGATTTCTCTGTGCACACCTGGGCTCATCGAGGTGGTTATCACAGTGTAGTCGCAGACACCGGAAAGCTCCCACTGTTCCAAGTTTTTTCCAGCTCTTAGCACTGCCAGACTACATTTTAAACCAAGGCTATCGGTCTGAAATAACATCAGTAACTTCTGTATTTTAATTTACATTTCTCTTAATACTGGGAAGTACGTAGCTGGGTTTCTAAGACAGCATCTCAGGCAGAGATATCAAAATGAGAGGTGCTGGTCCTTACAGAGCAGTCCCTGAAGGAGTGGGACATTGGCTTCACCACACTGGACTATTCTAAGCAGTGAAGGGAAGGAAAAGGAGTTCCCACAGGAAGGGAAGGATGTCAGACAACTGCAGCTACCCCTCATTAACCACAAGGACCATGTGGAGAGGTATTATATTGTCCTATTCTTTCAAATCATTGATAGGCTTATTAATGTTTGTTTGATCCATCCCTGAGAGCTGTGTTAAAATGTCCCAGATTATGTGGGTAGGTTTGTTATACATGCTTATAATGTTCTCATTTTTATAACATATTTTGAACTTAAGAAGATAGGTTTGAAGCCAGATGGAAGGCAAGAAGATTGTGACTTCATGGAGAGCTAACAGGAAGAGAGGAGAGGAAGAGGGTGGTCATAAATGCATATTTGTTTAGAATGCTTTAGTTTTCCTGTGTGGTGTACTTTCTCATGTTGCATGATAATATCAACCAATCACCAAGAAATTATTCTTTCCCCAGTTTATTCTATCTTTAGCTGTATTTATTTGTATTTTATGTGTATAAATGTTTTGTTTGTGTATCTGTGTACCACATGCCATGCCTAATGCTCTCAGAGAACAGAAGAAGGCATTGGATCACCTAGAACTAGAGTTATGGATAGTTGTGAGGCACCAAACCCAGATCCTTGGCAAGAGCAGCTAGTGCTCTTAACTGCTGAGCCAGCTCTCCACCTTTTCCCAGTTTATTCTTGGTTTCCTGCAAGGAAAACAGTTAATTCGGATCGCAAATATGTTTCTTAGAAAACAAATCATTTGGGGACCTTTCAAATCATGCCTTTTTACTTAAAATTACTCTTTTGTATATTAATATAAATTTAACAGCTTTGTTTTGTTTTGATTTCATTATAATGTTTCCCTTTGCTTTAGAAAATCCCCACGTAGCTGAATTATTAACTATTTTCTAATATCTATTCTCAACACGCCTATGTCTAATTGAACTAAGTTCATTTCCAGTAGTTCTGTGGCTGTTTGGATTCATCTCCAGCAGTTCCATTTCACTCAGCCTACATTTATGCTACTGATTTTTTTTCAGATTTCTCAAATATTTATATTTTTTAAGCTAAGGAAGTAAAAATTCCCTATCTGCCCTCCAAGCAGTTGCCCTTCATGTTTCAAAGCATAGCTACATTACTAGCAAAGGCAAGGCCAAGCCCGGTGATAGCCTCTCCTCTAGAAAATACAAAGTTTCTAATGTCTTAAATCCAAGCACCTCATATTATGGAAGCTATTTTTTATCTAGTATTGCGATTACATTTTTTAAAAACAACTCTCCACATTAGTCATCACAAATAGTATTCTTTCATGAGTCATTTTGTTGAGGCTTGAACATATTCTAACACCCTCTGGAAACATAAATCTTTCTTGACTCTCACTGTACCTCTGATTCCAGTTTCCTTCTTTCTGGCATGTATCTTTTAGATGTGCTTATGTGAGGATTTATTGGTCAAAACTCTGAGATTCGGCTCATTTGGACAAGTTTGCAATCACTGTCTTTCTTGGCAGCGGAGGTAAGCACATACGTTTCTATGGGCAGACTTTCTTCTCACTTGGAGGATGGTTTATTGTCAGCTGTCTTCTTTAGCTATTATGAAAAAGTCATTTCCAGGTTCAATTGGCAGTCTACTTTTTTTTGCCTGTTTTTAAGACCTTTTCTTTATTTGCTTTTTATTTTTGTTTTGTTAAACTGATTTTATTGAGGTTGAATTTACATACAATAAAATGTCATCATGTAAAATATACATGTTGATAAGCTTTAAAAATTCATAAACCCATGAAGCTATCACAACTGAAATCTATAATACCCTCATAATCCAGATGTTTATCTGTTGCTCTTTCTAATGCATTCCACACCCACAAACCTCATTTCTCCCTCTATAGACTTGTAAATTAGAATATACTTTCCTAGAATTTTCTATAAACTTGTATAATCATATTGTATGTCTTTTATTGGTCTCATAATGTACTTGAGAATCATCCTTTTTATTACAAGTAACAAAGTACACTTTCTAGTAAAGTTTGTAGTTTTATCTTTTACATTTCTGAAAATTTTATTTAACAGAGTAATATCTATCTAACTGCCTGTCTGTCTCTGGAATTTGTTGCCTATTGGAATTTGCTGCCTATTGTCTATCATCATTGTAGAGGAAAAATTTCAAAACCAAAGTTATCTTGATCCACGAAATTCCATGGGAATTGACCATATAACTTTATGTTTTGAATATTCTATTTGTTCCATTGATCCATGTGTTTAGCCCCAAGCCTTCTTACTGTAGCTTTATTGTAAGTCGTGGTCAGGTAGTAAAATTTCTTATCCACTATCCCCATCTAAGCTAAGGGAACTATTACCGTGATGAAAATGATAACCAAAGCAGCTTGGGGAGGAAAGGGTTTATTCAACTTGTGCTTCCACATACTTCATCATCAAAGGAAGTCAAGACAGGATCTCAAACAGGACAGGAACCTGGAAGCAGGAGTTGATGCATAAACTATGGAAAAGTGCTGCTTACTGACTTGCACCCTATGGTTTGCTCAGCCTGCTTTTTATAGAAGCCAGGACCATCAGCCAAAGGATGACACCACCATAATGAGCTGGGCCTTCCCCATTAGTCACTAATTAAGAAAATCCCTGTAGGCTTGCTTCTAGCCTTACCTCATGGAGATACTTTCTTAATTGAGATTCTGTCTTAGGGTTTCTATTGCTGTGAAGAGACAGCACGACCAAGGCAACTCATAAAGGAAAGCATTCAATTGGGGCTTGCTTACAGTTCAGAGGCTTAGTCCATTATCTTCATGGTGTGTGGCATGCGGTCCAACAATGCTAGAGAAGGAGCTGAGAGTTCTACATCTTGATCCACAGGCAATAGGAAGTAAACTGAGTGCCACACTATATATAGCTTGAGCATAGGAGACTCAAAGTCCATCCCCACAGCGACAGACTTCCTCCAACAAGGCCATACCTACTCCAACAAAGCAATATGTCCTAATACTGCCACTCCCTGTAGGAGCCACTTTCTTTCAAACCACCATAGATTTCCTCCTTTCTGATGACTTTAACTTGTGTCAAGTTGACATAAAACTACCTGCCTCTATAAGAGGAGCACTGGGACACTGCTCTGACAAACCTCATTCATTTCTGTCTTGTAAATGTCAGAAAGAGTATATACAATTTGATGGACTGAATTTGCTTATAGAACTTTCTTAAAACCAGTGAGCCATGATGAGGTAGTCTAGCTTTCCAGTTTTCTCAAGATGACAGGAAATGAAATAGAAGTCCAATGGTCAAACCCTGAATGGCCACTGCTTGCCCTTTGTGGAGGAGGGCTTGTTCAGCAAAACTAGTGTAGATCAGGCTGTTCGATTAATCAGAAAAAGGTACCAGCTATTTCTATGAGATACAGACTCACTCTTCTTTAAATTAGGGCAATAGCTACCTGGTAATATATAATTAGGCTGCTAAATTAGGGTGTACCCTCCTCCAAACAGGGCTGTAGACAAAACATAACATGGGCTTCTCTATAGACTCCACAATTGCTGCTCATTCTTGCTTTTTCCACTGTCATAGCTCTGAAAGAACTCAAAGGTATAACTTGTGAGCCAGTAGCTTACCTTCGCAATTTTCTAAGAGCTGATTTCTCGATTTCAATAAATCTCTTAGTTGAAAGATGATGTAGGGTGTCCTTCTGTAGTATATGTGTTGCTTTTATTGGTTGATGAATAAAGCCATTTTGGTCAATGGCTTAGCAGAATAAAGCCAGGTGAGAAATCTGAACAGAGATATATAGAGTGAGTAAGCAAGGTCAAGCAGATGCCATGTAACTGCCAAAGGAGACAGACGCTAGAGCCTTACTGGTAGGCCACAGCCTCATGGCGACATACAGATTAATAGAAATGGGTTAATTTAAGATATAAAAGCTAGGTAGTAAAATGACTAACTCATTGGCCAAGCAGTGTTGTAATTAATAAAGTTTCTGTGTGATTATTCGGGTCTG
>LOJH01003195.1:10279-39805 GCA_001685095.1 Ellobius talpinus | reverse complement strand
GATCTCTGCAAATGTTATGCATATATATCACATTTTATCATTTTATTTACCCATTCACCTGCATATTAACATTAGGTTGTTCGCATAATATTTACTGTTTTGAATAATGCTACATTAAAATTTATGCATGGGCATATTCTTTGAATTTGTATTGTTTTTGGTTACTCTCTGATTAATATTTTGTGGAGCTACCAAACTGGATTCCAAAGCGGATACACCATTTTACATACTTACAGGTACATGTGAATATTTCAGTTTCTCCACATCTTTGCCATTATTTGTTATTGTCTGGATTTAGATCACAACTATCTTAGGTATGGGGGCATTAGTTCATCATGGTTTTGATGTGCATCTTTTTAATAATTAAGAAGCATACTTTTAGTGCCAAATATGTTATCTGGAGAAATGCCTATTCAAATCCCTTGATAGTTTTGAATTGGGTAATGCTATGGTTTTAAAATTAAACATTTGGAATGTGATAATATTAAAGATAGAGTTTTTTGAGATGATGTAAGCATGAGTATTCCTCGCTGATAGGATTAAGGGCCCTGTAAAATGGTTTCACTTGGTGTGTGGCTAGCTCACCTCTCTGTTTCTTGTCCTATGTGCTGTAACAAGAAGGCTCTCACCAGCATCCTTGGTCTTAGACTGCTCAACCTCCAGAACTGTGAAAAATAGATTTCATTATTCATAAATTACTCAGTTTCAGGTATTCTACTGTAGCAATTGAGAGCAGACTGATACGCTTTATTGAGTCATAACAGTTCTTTATATATAATCTAGGCAAAAACTCTGTGACTGAACTCCAGGCCAAGTTCCTTATATAACCCAAGTACACACTGTTTATTAAATATAATCTGTAAGTGCCTTTTTTCATCCTGTCATTGCATTTTCCTGTGAGTGTCCTTTGAAGCACAAAATTCTTAATGTTGATAATCAAGTCCCCTTTGTATAACTTGACTTTAATGTAGATAATAAAGTCCCCTTTTGTATTACTTGACTTTGCTTTTGGAAATTGAAATCTCTTCTAAAGTCTTAATTAAAGTGTATGTTTTCTTATAAGAGTTTTATAGTTTTAATGATAACTTTAAATTTTTTGATTAACTTGTTGGTATATGATATGAAGTAAACTCTGACTTCAATTTGTGTGTGTATATGTGTGTGTGTGTGCATGCACACATGTGTTCAGTTGTTCTAGTAATATTGGTTGGGAATATTGTTCTTTCTGTAGTGAATGGCATTTTTACCTTGTCAGAACTCAACTGACCCTACATACAGATGCATGCTAACTTTCATTTGTCCTACAAAGCTCTGTGAATCCATTTTCACACGGTCTTTATTGCCAAAGCAATTTCTAATAAGACTTCATTAGATTTATGACATTTTCAGGTCTGCTCTTTCTGACGACTCTTTTAGTTATTCTGGGTCCCTTGGTTTTTTGTTTCCGCCTTAGGAACAAATTAATATTTGCAAAGAAGATTTTTATGACTTTGATAGATTTTGCCAACTCTATAGGAGGTCATTTTGATCTTTAGTTACCGTATGAACAATGTTAAATTTTGTGGTTAGTGCCAATTTATTTTAGGCTTCTATAATTTGAACAATGTCTTGAAATTTTCAGTAGACAAATTTTACATTCTGTTCCTGAGTTTATCCCTGTGGATTTCGTCTTTTTATGAGTTTCTTTTTTCTTAATTTCAGTACTGATAATATGCAGACATGAAATTTGTTGCTATATATTAATACAGTATTTTTGCAAACTAAAAAATATACAGCTCAGTAGAGTCAAAACGTAGAATATGGGAGAATGAATGATCGGCTTAAGCTGACCTGAGCTGTCACTGGGTAGTCAGAAACTTCTACTGAAAGAAATTTTAGGTAGAAATCTACTTGTTGGTATGATTTTGTTTTTTTACATGGAAGGCTGATGGTCTAAAGATCCTTTGTTTCTGACTTCATGCTCGGAAAATACATTTATTTGGAGAGAAGCGAGTTCTTTTCCAGTCCTCTTTATAATCCAAGTATGTGCAAAGCCCTCACAAGAGTTGTATTATTACAACACTCAAGAACATTTTATGAATATTCATTAACTCATTGATTACTAACCATAGCAGAACATATAAAGACCATTAAAATATGTAAACATAGATGAAGACACCATAGGGAACATGGGGGACCTCATGGTAGATGGTAGGAGATACATTTTCCTAATATTATTCTGTAAAATTCAGCTATGCTTGTTTTTTTTTTCCTTAGATGGCCTTAAAAATAGGGAGGCATTGTGGGACAAACAAGCAGGGAATGAGGTGTTAGTCTTGGCCATCCTGTCTGCTGCTCCTCAAAGCTGTTCAGAGGAGGCTAAGCTGTTCACAGGAGGAAAAGAAAGGTTCCTGCCGACATGCTCCTGTCTGCCAGGGCACAGGGAGATGCACGCATCACCTGCTATGCAGAAAGCCTCAGCAACTTCATTTTCCTCTCTTACTGAAAGTGACAAGGCATATAAGTGACATTACTCAGATGGCTGTTTCTAGATGTCTCAATTTCTGCATGTCAGGATATGTCATCAGGATAAATGCCTCTGCATCTAAGTATTCAGCAGCAACATTGGCTGTGGGGGGAGGACGTTTTGCCAGATGGCACAGAAACATGATGGACTTAAAGGGGAAGCCATGTTAGCTTGGCTGGCCCTGTCCAGTCCTGGCAAGCCCTTGCTTGGATCTCTATCCTGATGACTTCTGGTTTGTGACCATGCTTTTGTTCTCACTAGGTGCCAGGATATCACAGTGCACGAGGACTTAGGCACCAAACCAGCTTGTCTTCCTCTGGGCCATTTCTCCTGCTCCTGAGCACTTTTATGTAGTAGGGACTTAGTCAACTGTTGCATTCATGATTCTGTTGTCATGAAAATACTCTGAACTGGGTTTCCAAGAACTCTTGTGTTGCAAAAGCTGGAAGAAAGCAGGTCATTCATCCAAAGTCACAAGAATATTGACTGGCAAAGTCAGAATGCTGATCCGGTAGTCTGATTCTGTAACCTATATGCTGAGCTATTCTAATTGCTTTGAAGAGCCTATGGGTGTGGGCCTGGATAGACTAGGGCAATGCTGATTGGACCCTTAGCAAAGGGAAAGGCAGTGTTTGTGACCTTTAGTTATACTGAACACGACCAGCCCAAGATGAGAACTGGTAATAGGTTGGTTGCTAAGTACCATGATCTTACCCTCTTCTCTTCCCAATCACGTTCTTTAAGCCACGTCTTGCTCATCAATCCTAGAGGGGATCCAGAGGCTGAAGGGCTTTATTGCTGCTGCTCATATAGATCAGAAATGTGGGAGAGGAAATTGTCCTCGCCTAAGGAGCATGGGCTTTGCCTTCGGGTAGAAGGCTGGCAGTTACCCAAGGCCAACCCACAGCTTCCTGGGAAGTGAGCCTACTCTTTTCTTTCTTTGCTTCCATTTCTTTCCATCGAATATTATTGCCTGGGTCCAGTGAAAAGCTTTAGGAGTGGTGAGACAGATTGACAAAGTCTTCTGGGGCCCAGGGCTGGCACCAGAGTGAACCTGGGAAAGTGTGTGGAAAAAGTCCTAGAAAGCCTGTTTATGAATCCATTCCTGAAGGACAACCTCCGAAGATACATTGTGGTGGCTCTGAGGTCAGTGTGTCTTGGTCGACAACTATATTTAGACCAGTTGGCTTTGTGTGCACAGCATCTTTCCTTGATAGAGAAGCATGACCTTTTTATACATTATGCGACTCCAGGCTTCAAGAAGAAGCTTGCGTCTGTTTACTTTGCCTCTTAAGTAAGCAGTAGTTTTTTTTTCTTTTTCTTTATTTCCCTAGAGGAAAGGTCTTTCCACATCTGGACGTCTTGTGTGTTTTGGAAACCTTGACCCTGAAAGGGCATGACCTGTACTTGTTTCTACATCTACACCTGGGTCCTGGGGCATTGATTGTGTCCTTTGGCTGCTCCTTTCTCTGATAAACTTACTGAAGGTTCAGCATTTTCTTTGTCTCATTAAAGTTTAATTTGCTGTAACATTGCCAGCTCCTGCTGTAGCTATATTTAAATGGCTTTGCATCATACTTTTCATCTTTCCTTCTGAGGACTCAGAAGCAGTAAATGCCTTCACTTGTGCCAGCAACCATGAAGGGCAGGTGGGCTGTGTAGGTGAGATTTGTCTGTTCATTGGTTTTGCTTCTTTGCAAAGCCTGCAAGTGAAGATGGTGGGATGGGTCTACTGGGACCTAGGAATTGCTTAGAAATAAGTGTTTAAGAGATTGGTACTTCTTCAAGTTTCTGGGAAGTTCACTCGGTGCATTGCATTTTAAAAGCTAGAAGGCTCTTGTAATGAACAGTGGAAATATTTCTGTACTCTCTTCTGTAAGTGGCACAGAAACAGCAGTGGTGTTTTAAAACGAAGCCTAAGCCCATGAAAAATAATCTCAGGAGTCAGAAAACAGAGTGAACCTTCTATTTAGACATCATTGAGAAAGTCGGAGATATATCAAGAATGAGATGATAAAGACCTAATAAGGAACAAGAAAGGAATGAAGAAGAGATGTCCTCCTGCCCCCAGCAACATGAACAAGGCAGTCTGATGATCTTGGGAAGAAAGCAGCCAGGAAAGAGATGAGAGATGAGAGTGTTGCTTAGAATTTGTTGGTCCCGGGAGAGAGTCCCTCTTTCTCAGGAGATGCCGTTATTTCATTTGGAGTCATGAAGCAGAAATAAGGTGGCAGGGAGGCAACTGTACAAAGTTTCTTCAGTGACCAAAGACTAGAGAGACAGTAAAAGTGAAACAAAACTCTAGGAGGTGGAGCCCAGGAGATCACTCAGTCACAAATGTTTGTTATGTATGCATCAACAAGGACTTCACTTTCATGCTCTGCCCTCAGAAATCCTGGCCTCTGTGAAGTGCTCTTGTAATCCTAGTAGTGAGGTACATAGACAGAATTCCTAAGGCTTGTTGGCCAGGTGGCCTGGCCTCTTTGGAGAGCCCTGGGTCTCACTGAGAGACACGGCTTGAGAAATAAGGTAAATAATTCCAGTGGTATGACTCCCAAGGTGGCCTTTGCATTCATATGCATATGGATGCATATACAAAATACCAAAAAATAAACCTAACCAAGGAGGTAAACTATCTTATAATGAAAACTTGAAGACACAAAAGGAACAAATTGAAAAAGACACTAGATTAGAAGATCTTTCATACTTGTGGATTGGCAGAATTAATATTATGAAAATGGCTATATTACTGAAAGTAATCTACATATTCAATACAATCTTATTATCTTCAATGCAATCCCCATCAACTTTCAAATTATATTCTCTACAGAGCTAAGAAAAACTATCCTAAAATTCATATGGAACCATAAATGATCATGAAAAGCCAATATAAACATAATTAACAGAGAAAACAAAGAGAAAGAAAAAAAAGGTCAAGACTCAAGAGCAGTGAAATGGTAAACACACCGTATCCAGAGGAAAACCCATCAATATTACCCGAAGAAGTTTCCCTTATTTTCTACTACTCCTGTTTGCTAAGATTTCACAGGGCTCTCTGCCTTGCTGCCCTTGCTCAGAGCTGCTGCCTGAAGTCTGCCAGCTCTTGTGTGCGTTGCCACCTCGACCACCGCTGTCTCCTCTTAAGTCTTCAGTCTTGTTGTTGAGGAGCTTTGGCTCTTTTCTCTTTCAGCCTTCCTGGCCAGCACAGGATTACCTTTCCAGTGTAAAAAATATTCTGGTGTATTGTACCAGAATAAATCTTAGAAAGCGAAAAGGGCCCTGAACAAGTAGAAGGTCCTTAGCAGGACAGAAGGTGGCTGTGGCTTGTTTTATCCAAGACACTGCACCATTTAATTTGACCTAGTCTTATACTTTTCAGTGAAGTCATCCCGCTATAGTTTCTCTGGTTTAGCCATTGAATATTAAGTACTTGTCTTCACAGTTTTCCCCTGTGGCATTTACAGTTGAGCGGGTTCATAGTATGCATTAATCAGATGAGATAAAAATTTCAGCTGTGAAATATGTAATATATAAGAGGGGAATACATATGACCATTGTGTACTATTTTAAAAGGTACTTATTAAAGCAAAATATATAGGACAGAAGCAAATGTATTATAGATGAATAACTATGTATTTGCTCATTAGATACTCATGGTTGACACAACATTATGAAATAGAACCTCACCAGTACCCAGAATGTCTCTCATGTTTCCCCTGAGTTCTTAACTCTCATCAAAGGACAAATTGATTGTATTTTTTCAATGAGGCAAGTCAGTCTAGAGATTTTTATTCTGTATGGTGGTCAGAATTGAGAGCTGAAGGGTGAATAGGACAGGTAATTAAGACAAGGATTGAAGGGAGAGTTTCCAAGTGAGCCATTTCATGGCAGGATGGAGCATTTGATGAACTAAAAGAGCAGAATAGGATGGAAAGGGGCTTCT
This sequence comes from Ellobius talpinus, assembly GCA_001685095.1. Taxonomy (NCBI): domain Eukaryota; kingdom Metazoa; phylum Chordata; class Mammalia; order Rodentia; family Cricetidae; genus Ellobius; species Ellobius talpinus. The sequence goes on along the minus strand of LOJH01003195.1, from coordinate 33,356 downwards.
AAATAGGATGAGACTGGAGTCAAAGGCAGCAATGTAAAGATGTGGGTAGATCTGGAAGGGCAAAGATTGACACGTGTTGTTGGTGGATAAACCAGGGAGATGGGGAAAGAAAGGTATTAACAGTGAGGTCTAAGTCTGTCTTGGAAAGATGGAGGATTAATGGAACTTCATTGACTCTTTAGAATATAGATTTGTGCCAAAGTCATGTTGCAGAATGACAGGTTGTGATTGGTTTTATGCCAATTTACGTAGATGTTGACTTTGATGATTTTCAGTTGTAGATTAGCATATTTAGTTATTAACTAAACGGGCATTTAGCTATGTATCTTTTATTCCCCTCACCTGAGAAGAACATGCAAATACGTGTGTGCATTGTATGTGGGTATGTGTACAAATCAATAACCATCATTTCAATGAATGTTATGATAGCTTCTCAGAAAATAATACTATTCAGTACTTTGCATGTATATGTAGTCATGTGATCAGCCTGGCCAATGGGCCATGAATGGTTGTATACATATATAAACATACGTGTAGCTTAATGCATAGTGTATGTATACTTTCCCTTTTAGTAGGCAGAAGTTATCAAATTTGATGGATAAGAGAGGATTAATATCTCAGTCTGTTTTCTCTCCTAAACCTTCTTATGAGCTCTTACAGTAGTGGTCCTGAACTTTCCTAACGCTGCAACCTTTAGTACATTTCCTCATGTGGTGACCCCGATCATAAACTTATTTCACTGGTACTTCATAACTGTAATTTTGCTACTGCTATGAATTGAAAGGTAAATATCTACTATGCAGGATATCTGATATGTAACCCCCGTGAAAGGGTCATTTGGCACTCAAAGGGGTCATCACCCCCACATATTGAGAACTACTATCTTAGAGGGTTCTCTGCAGTTTTTTTCTGTGTTTCTCCTGTGTAGATTTCATCAGTACTGTCTCGTTACAATCAGGAATGGGAAGTTAGCAGTGGTATTAAGGATAAGTGTACTATGCCATGAAACAAAATGAATAAAAAAGCATTTAAATAATATTTATTATATGCGAGGGTATCATATTTATTTCTATTATAATTTCTATTATAATTTCTATTATAATTTCTATTATAATGCAGATAATGCAGATAATGCAGATGTAAACATTAACTCAATTAAAAATGTTTTATTTTCAAACTTTGAGTTGGTGGTGCATGCCTTTACATTAGCACTTGGGAGCCAGAGGCAGGTGGAACTCTGTGATTTTTGAGCCCAGCCTGGTCTACAGAGCAAGTTCCAGGACAGCCAAAGTTACAAAGAGAAACCTTGTCTTGAAAAAAAAAATCGAAAAATAAATGTTTTTTCTTTTTTTTTAGTTTGTTACTTCGTGCCACTGGGCATGGTGTTTATGGTGAACTAAAACAAGCATAGTGTCTCTGATTATGCATGCAGCATATCTCAGGCCAGTAGAAGAGGTGGGCTTAAAAATCAGAGAATCAACAACAGTGGCACATGCTCTAAAAATCGGTATATAGTGTTATGAGAGCACACAAATAGAGCATTGGATCCAGGTAGGAGCATCTGTGGAGACTTCTCTGGAGAACTGATATGATGATCGGAGAGGAATATTGTTGGATAAAGAGCACGGAGAGGAGCATCTTATCTGATAGGGTATTTTGAAGAGGTGAGAGGGAAAATAGATTAGGATATATGAGAAGAACACACCCTAAGTTCTAGGGACAGCAAAATGGCTTATTTTTTTCTTGATGTGGACATTCTGTTTTTATAGGAACTTAGTGAACATTACTTTATGGATATATCCCTTTCCAAAGTATTGTGTTCACTGCAATGTGAGAAGAGAACAGAGTCCCCACTCCCATCTTTTTCTCTATTGCTGTTCAGTAGTAACTTATCATGTTGGTTCATGACCCATTTCCTTGGCCGTGCTACCTACATGCAAGTACTTGGTAGTGTTTTTTCTGTGTGTCTATAATAACATTAATTAAATATATGATTATGGATATGTACAAGTAACTATGTAAATATCTATGAAGATTTGTCTCATGATTATTTAATGGTTCAAAAATGTGTGTAAGGAGTTTTAAAAGAAAGAGGTAGCTTTTGGTCCTAGATGATAAAGGCTCTGGGGGAGGAAGAAAGGTAAGAAGTTTTAGTTCCATTTTGTTCACAGTGTTAGAAGAATAGGCCATTGGAGGTTTAGGACAAGATCTTTCCAGAGGAGTGGGGCTGTAGAATGCATTTGGGGCGGATGTGAGAAGAGAAGAGAAGATCAAACTTTGTATTTGGAAACCCTTCCATATCTATCACCAGGAACAATAGTGGCATCAAAAGAGACAGAAATGAGTCAACTGATGGTACCTGGATGAATGGCAGCTGCGTAAGGACATGTCAGAAAGAGTGGTAACCAGCAGTCAAATGCTGTAGACATTAAAGATGATGGAGAAGAAGGGCATATTTTTGGGTCATTTGAGGGAATGGGAAGGATGTGGTTGTAATGCTAGGTAGGAGGAAAACATATTGGAATCGTGTGAGATTTTTAAAGTCATTGCTCAGGGCCTTAATTTAGGGGAAGGCACAATATCAGACATGACAATAGGTATAGAGTGTGGGGGTAAGGAGGATACAAACATGGGAAGATAGGAGTTAGAGTGAGAGGCTATCTGCAGTAACAAGAAAGAGCATTTCATTCTTAGAATAGACAAGCCATGCAGACGTTTCAAGGGCCACACCCATGTAGCATGAGGACCCGAGGTCAGTTATGGGAACCCGTATGAAAATGCTGGACACTGGGGTGTGTGCTTGTGTTCCAGTGCTGGAGAAATGCAGATAGGCAGGTCTTGGGCTCTCATGGTCAGCCGGTGGAGCCTATTTGGTGAGCACCAGACCAAGGAGAGAGTCTGTCCCAATGAGGAGTAGAGAGATCCTGAGAGACACCAATAAGGCTATCTTCTGGCCTCCACATTCAGATACTCATGAACCCATATACAGAAATATGCACACATACAAACACAAATATATACATACAAACTAGAAAATTAAAAGTTAGGAAGTTATTTGAATCACTGAACATGTTATAAGAATAATTAAAACTTGTGGGTCTTATAATTCAGAATCCTTAAGGATTGCCTATATACAATCCTGACAGGTATGATAAGCTTTTTATTAACTCATGTAGGTTCAGAAAGGTGAGAATTCAACTATACCATGATTACAGCCTAAAATAGGGCAGATAACCTATAGTAGTAAAGGCTTTATATTGAGTTAACTTTGCATTTTGTGTTATGCTTATTTTTATGGGAACTCAGGTTCAGCCTGCTGGGTGAAAATGACCGTGTAATCTTTGTAAGCTGTCAAGGGTATTTTGTAGGACTGTGCGTGAGAATTAATTAATGAGAATATCTTTCAGATGTCAGGATCCTGCTTATTATTACTGTTTATTAAACGAGTACAATGTGTCCTTGGTGGCCTATTGATCCGTGTTATCAGCTTAGAACTTGTCAGTCACCCTAGCTGTGAATTGCCCTGAAGAAAATTCAATTACAAAGTAGCTGACTAAAATAAAATAGTTCATGCAAAAGGAGAGAATGAATTGTACCTATCAGAATTCATTTGTGGTATTATGTCAGATTTATTTTGGGAGATTTGGTCTTTGTTGTTGATGTGAAATTCAAAGTAGCAGGCCCTTTTATTCCTTGAGTAGGGTATATACAGTTGACTTGGGTATTATTTAGCTGGATTTGATTTCATCCAGATAAAGGGAACCTTTCTGGCTCAATGCATATCCTGTCTGAAGGACTGTTACTTAGATAAATTCACTGTAACTTTAGAATTTGTGAAAAGAGTACACACTCGTCAGAAGACTAAAGAAGAATAAAATCAGCCACCACTTCAAAATTGTTGCTGGATGAATGTCATTTGTATTTCGTTTTATGCTTGAAGATTTAAAAAATAACTAGAAATAATCCCAAACATAATCAACTTGTCGAAATGTTTGGTAGGGTTAGAGAAATCTTGTTTATGGGGGGGAATTTAGCTGAAGCCTATGTGGCAGTGCCATGCCATCTCATCAAGGTTGAACTAAAGTGACATGCGGCTCACTCTGAGACCAAGTGCAGGTCATATACTATTCCAGGTGCTACAGTATGGACTTTAGGGGAGTGAAAACATGAGACTCAGTCTTTGGCTTATCCAGAGGGGAAATATTGGTAAAGTTCCTGTAGGGAAGGCTTTTTAAGAAGGAATTATTGATAATGTGAGGCAAACCCACATTATAGTGTAATAGTAGAAGGTGGGGACAGATATTGAGTAGTAAGAGTGCAATAAAGAGTAAAGGTATAGGTGGAACACAGGTAGGAAGAGCAGAGGTAAATGTTATTTTATGTGGCAGAAACAAGGGATGGGGAAGGAAGTCCCTGGAGAAGTATCTGGGAAGGATGTGACATTATAAACATTATGGGGACCCATAGAATCCCCATTATGGGCACTGAGTAGTGGTACTCTTATATTGAGGAAGTTGATAACAAGATATTTAAGATGCTTAACCAAGTGTATAATTGGGTAAACGTTGGAGAAAGGGGGTGTTGGAGACAGGAGATGTAATGGTACAAATGAGAAATCACAAAGATCAGAACCATGAGAGTTGCCCTCTGCACTACCGTGAAGGGAAGTTATCAAAGGGGCTGTAGATGCCTCATCACTGGGAAGAGAAGGGAAAGGGATTGGAGGTAGCAAGATAATGTTGGTTTTCTTTTCATCAACAGAAATAGTGGCATCAGAAGCAAGGACTCTTTTGTTTAATGAATCTAACAGGTTTGCCTGTGGACTTGTCTTAGCCATAGTATGACTGACTCATCAGAGATCTTCCTTGGAGTCTATCCATGTACCATCAACACACCACTTGAAGAATGAATCAGTCTCCAAAGAGGGAGTAGGAGAATGTAGTCGGTAGAGTACAGAGTCCAGCAGGTCATCTTGGGATAGGAGGTGGTAAAGGTGCTACTGAAGTGGGGCTCTGTTCAATGGAGGAGAAACAGGCAGGGAGGAGAAGAGTGCATCTTGCACCCTCTTCTTGGCACACAGATCTGCTCACTCTGTGGCCACACTGAGTGTAAGACAAGCAATGTGCCCAAGGAGAACTTCCAGGCCACCGGCATGCAAATGTGGAAGTCATTAATTCTCCTGTTCTCTTCTGGTTCTTGGGTCTCAATGGAGTTCTAAGCTCCAGGTAATTCTCTCAGCACTTGCAGTCCATGGGCAAACGCCTAGATTTCTGCTTGAGTCCACGATCACTCCAGACCCGTCTTGCTTGTTTGGAATTGCTACCTCCCTATATGTTTCCCAAACACCTGTTTCCCAAGGCGTGGCTACTCATCCTTTAAGAGAAGTCTCGCTTCTGTGTACTGAAAATAATGCCACTGTTTTGCCGTTTAAGACCTGAGAGTGACAATGACACACATTCTCGGTTTTATTCTGTTTATTTGGAATCAGAAGAAATGTCAGATTTGTAATTACTCATCTTATTCCTACAGTGGAATTATCTCCATTAAACACAGGAAGGCCTGGCTCCTTATAAATGGGATCGCAAACCCACTGTGTTGTCATAACGAATTGAGGGATTTGCTGAAAAGAATATCTGGCAACCAAAGTAGGGCTTAGGACAAAAAACAGAAGTAGACTGTGAAATGAGGGAACCAGAAGCCAAAGGGCAAGGAAACTGATGGACGTTAGAGCCATACATATGTGAGAGTCAGTGAATGCCCTTTGTTCTGTGTGACACCAAAAAGATAGGGAAGACTGGGCAGGGAGACAGACAGAAGATGGCTAGTGTTGTATGGATTTTTCCCTGTTATTCCTAACAGTTTCAGCTAGAATTAGAGTCAGCCAGGGAGCAATGAGAAAGTTAGAGTCATATAGACAGCCAAGAGAATCTTTCCTTCGACTGATGTCCTTTTTAGGAAGATGTTTGTGTGCGTCTATAACATGAGAAATTACATTTGAAATAAAACTTTAGTGGAAATAATTTATTCACATTTAAAACCGAGAACTTTATTCAGGTTTTTTCGAAATGTCCTTTTCCCTTCCTTTTTTTGTTATTCCATGCGCCTGTACCAGCACACGTAGAGGTTAGGGGACAGTTTTCTGGAGTCACTTCTCTCCATCCACTTTTCCTGGGTGCTAGGGATCAAATTCAGACTACCAGCCTTGAGTGGCAGGTGGTCCCTGGCTCACAGGTTCCTCAGTTTCTCTAAGGTCTTAGTAGCTTATCTGCCGGCAGAAGTAGCATGTGGTGTAGCTTCATATTTCAACCTAATGAGAGGTCAAGACTGTGTGAGCAATTGTGCTGTGTTGGTGACCTTCATTACGTATGGCAGTCATTTGGGGGGTGAGGTGGCCTGCCAATGGCGTGAACCTAAGTGACTGGGGAACATACACATGTCCCATGCACATTTGAATAATTATTGACTTATCCAATTTATTTCTTTGGATATAAAAAAATCACATAGACTTTTAGAAGAGTGCTACCTTCTAAACCTTTATAGCAATTCTGCTTGCTGGCAGTTTTAGCTAGCCAAAAGTGTCTCTGTTTTTCTAGGGTAGTGAATCTTTCCTACTACTCATACCTCTTGTATTTACAAAAACTAACAAATTTTAAAATTATTTTTTCTTTTCTTCTCTTTTTTCACTCAAGAAATCTTGTCTATTTCCCCTTCCCAGGGGGATCATGTATGTCTCTCTTAGGGTCCTCCTTGTTTCCTGGCTTCTCTGGGGTTGTGGACTGTAGGCTGGTTGTCCTTTGCTTTATGTCTAATATCCACTTATGAGTGAGTACATACTGTGTTGTCTTTCTAGGTCTGGGTGACCTCACTCAGGATGTTTTTTTTCCCTAGTTCTATGCATTTTCCTGCAAATGTCAAGATGTCATTGTTTGTTACCGCTGAGTAGTACTCCATTGTGTAAATGTACCAAATTTTCTTTATACATTCTTTGGTTGAGAAGCATCTAGGTTGTTTCCAGGTTTTGGCTATTACGAATAATGCTGCTATCAACATAGTTGAACAAATGTCCTTGTGGTACGAGTATGCATCCTTTCGGTATATGCCCAAGAGTGATATATTGCTGCGTCTTGAGGTAGATTGAGTCCTAATTTTCTGAGAAACTGTCATACTGCTTTCCAAAGCGCTGCACAAGTTTGCACTCCCACCAGCAATGGATGAAGGTTCTTCTTACTCCAGATCCTCTTCAGCATAAGCTTTCATTGGTGTTTTTGATCTTAACTCTTCTAACAGATTTAAGATGGTATCTCAGAGTTGTTTTGATTTGCATTTTCCTAATGGCAAAGGATGTTGAGCATTCCAAAAGTGCCTTTAGGCCATTTGAGTTTCTTCTGTTGAGAAGTTCCTTTTCAGATCTGTGCCACATTTTTTATTTGGTATTTTGATGTCTAGTTTCTTAAGTTCTTTGTATATTTTGGAGATCAGTCCTCTGTCACATATGGGGTTGGTGAAGATCTTTTCCCATTCTGTAGACTGCCATTTTGTCTTATTGACTGTGTCCTTTGCCTTACAGAAGCTCCTCAATTTCAGGAAGTTCCATTTATTAATTGTCGATCTCAGTATCTGTGCTACTGGTATTATATTCAGGAAGTAGTCTCCTGTGCCAATGCATTCAAGTCTGCGTCCATCTTTCTCTTTTATGAGGTTCAGTGAGGCTGAATTCAGTTGAGGTCTTTTATTCATTTGGACTTCAGTTTTGTGCATAGGAATAGATATAGATCTGTTTGCATTCTTCTACATGTTAACATCTAGTTATGCCTAAACCATACATTGAAGATGCTTTCTTTTTAAAACCATTGAATAATTTGAGCTTCTTTGTCAAAAATCAGGTGTTTATAAGTGTGGATTAATATCAGGGTTTTTGATTCAATTCCACTGGTCAACCTGTCTGTTTTTGTGCCCATACCAAGCTGTTTTCACTACTATATCTCTATACTAGACCTTGAAGTCAGGGATGGTGATGCCTTTGCATTTTCCTTTATTGTACAGGATTGTTTTGACAATCCTGGGGTTTTGTTTGTGTTTTTGTTTTTGTATATAGAAGTTAAGTATTGTTCTTTCAAGGTTGTGAAGAATTGTGCTGGGATTTTGATGGGAATTGCTTTGAATCTGTAGATTGCTTTTGACAAGGTTGCTATTTTTACTATGTTGAGCATTCCTATCCAAGAACATGGGTTATCTTTCCAATTTTTTTATATCTTCTTCAGTTTCTTTCTTCAAAGTCTTAATGTTCTTGTCATACAGGTCTTTCACTTGTTTGGTTGGAGTTACTCCAGGATATTTTATGTTGTTTGTGGCTATTGTGAAGGGTGATGGTCCTCTGATTTCTTTCCCAGCCCATTAATCTTCTGCATATAGGAGGTCTACTGATTTTATTGAGTTAATATTGTATCCTGACACATTTCTGAAGGTGTTTATCAGCTGTAGGGATTCCTTTGTAGAATTTTTCGATCACTTATGTATAAAATCATATCATCTACAAATAGTGAAAGTTTGAATTCTTCCTTTCCAATTTGATCTCCTTTTGTTGTCTTATTGCTCTAGCTAGAACATCGAGTACTATGTTGAATAGGTATGGAGAGAGTGGACAGCTTTGTATTGTTCCGGATTTTAGTGGAATTGTTATTTGAGTTTCTCTCCATTTAGTTTGGTATGGGCTGTTGTCTTGCTGTGTATTTTATTAGGTTTAGATATGTTTCTTGTATCCCTTTCTCTCCAAGACCTTTTTCATGAAGGGGTGTTGTATTTTGTCAACAACATTTTCAGCATCTCATGGAATGACCATGTGTTTTATTTCTTTCAGTTTTTATGTGGTGTATTAAATTGACAGATTTTCATATATTGAACCATCTCTGAGATGCAGCCTACTTGATCATGGTGGATGATATTCCTAATGTGTTCTTGGATTTGGTCCTAATGTGTTCTTGGATTCGGTTTGCCAATATTTTATTGAGTATTTTTGCATCAGCGTTCACAAGAGAGATTGGTCTGTAATTCTTTTTCTTAGTTGCATCTTTGTGTGGTTTGAGTATCAGGGTAACTATATAGCCTCATAAAAAGACTTTGGCAGTGTCCCTTCTGTTTCTACTGTGTGGAACAGTTTGAGGAACAATAGTTTTAAATCTTTTTTGAAATTCTGGAAACATCTTGCCCTGGGCTATTTTTGGTTGAAAGACTTCTAATGACTGCTTCTATTTCTTTAGGTGTTATAGGTATATGTAAATTGCTTATCTAGACTTGATTTAATTTTTTATGTGGTATCTTTCCAGATAATTATTCATTTCCTTTAAATTTTCCAATTATTTTGAGTACAAGTTTTTGAAGTATGACCTGATGATTCTCTGGATTTCCTTGGTGTCTGTTGTTATGTTCCCCTTTTCATTTCTGATTTGTTAATTTAAATATTCTATCTCTGTCATTTGGTTAGTTTGGATAAAGGTTTGTCTATCTTGTTGATTTTCTTGAAGAATCAACTCTTTGTTTCATTGACTTGTAGTATGGTTTTCTTTGTTTCTATTTTATTGATTTCAGCCCACTATTTGATTATTTCCTATCATCTATTCCTCCTTAGTGAGTTTGCTTCTTTTTATTCTAGAGCTTTTACGTGTGCTGTTAAGTACTAGTGTGAGATTTCTCCAGGTTCTTTATGTAGTCATTTAGTGCTATGAACTTTTCTCTTAGCACTGCTTTCAAAGTGTCCCATAAATTGGAGTATGTTATATATTCATTTTCATCTTTATTTCTTCCTTGACCCAGAGGTGATTCAGTTTAGCACTGTTCAATTGCCATGAGTGTGTGTACTTCTGTTCTTAGTGTTGTTGTTGAATTCTAACTTAAACCACAGTGATCTGATTAGACAGAGGGGTTTATTCCATTTTTTTTGTATCTGTTGAGATTTACTTTGTTACCAAATACGTGGCCAGTTTTAGAGAAGGTTCCATGAGGTGCTGAGAAAAAGGTATATTCTTTTATGTTTGGATGGAAGGTTCTATAGATGCCTGTTAAATCGATTTTTGTCATAACTTCTGTTAGTTCCTTTATTTCTTCTCTGTTAAGTTTCTGTCTGGTAGTCCTGTCCAGTGATGAGAGTGGGGTGTTAAAGTCTCCCACCATGAATGTGTGGGATTTGATATGTGATTTAAGCATTAGTAGTGTTTTTTTTTCTTTTTCAAATGTGGGTGCCCTTGTATTTGGGGCATAGGTGTTCAGAATTGAGACTTCATTGTGATGGATTTTTCCTGTGACAAATATGAAATGTCCTTCTTATCTCTTTTGATTAATTTTAGTTTGAAGTCTGTTTTGTTAGATGTTAGGATATCTACACCCACTTGTTTCTTAGGTCCATTTGATTGGAAAATCTATTCCCAACCCTTTACCTGAGATAATGTCTATCTTTGAAGTTGAGGTGTATTTCCTGTATGCAGCAGAAGAATGGATCCTGTTTTCTTATCATATTGTTAGCCAGTGTCTTTTTATAGGAAAATTGAAACCATTGATATTAAGAGGTATTAATGACCAGTAATTGTTAGTTTCTGTTAATTTTAGTTTTGGTGGTTTTGTGTATGTGTTTCAGGTCTTTGGTGTGAAAGAAGTGTGGTATTGTTTGTGTGGTATTGTCTATTGCCTGTAATTGTGTGGATGTAGGTATCTTCCTTGGGTTGAAGTTTACATTCTAGTACTTTCTGTAGGACTGGATTTGTGGATTGGTATTGTTTAAATACAGTTTGGTCATGCAATATCTTGTTTTCTCCATCTATGGTGAATGGAAGCTTTACTGGGCATAGTAGTTTGGTCTGGCATCTGTTGTCTCTTAATTTCTTCAGAATGTCTATCCAGGACCTTCTGGATTATTTTCTTTACATCTTGTTTATGGGTTCCCCTCCCTTCACTCCTCCCATTTTCTTCCCCTATCTCTCTTTTGACCCTCTTCCCCAAATCTACTCCTCTTCTGTTTCTGTTCAGATACTGCAGGCCTCCCATGATTATCAATAAAGCATGTCATACCAGGTTGCGTAGGACTAAGCACCCCCTCCCTTTTTATTAAGGCTGGGTATGATAATCCAGTGTGAGGAACAGGTTCCTAAAAGCCAACTAAAGTGTTAGAGACAGCATGCTGTCCCTAACATACACCTTACAAGGAACATATATGAAGAAAGTTTAGGGCAGTCCTATGCAGTCTCCCTGGTGTCAGTTCAGGCTCTGGAAGCTCCTATAGGCCCAGATTAGTTGATTCTCTGGGTTTTCATGTGGTCTCTTGAACCCTCTGGCTCATACAATCCTTTTTCCACCTCTTCTGCAGAGTTCTCTAAGCACCTCCTGATGTTTGACTCTGGGTATCTACATCCCTTTTCATCAGTGGCTAGGTCAAGCTTCTGTAATGACAATTTGGATAGTCATCAATCTACAAGGATAACTAAATATTATTAGGCATCATTACATTGCCTTTTTTGGTAGTCACATTTGGTTCTATTCTAGGTTTCTGGGCTGTTCAGCATCGGGATCCTGGCCCTTCAGGCAGTATGGGAGTGGGCTCCCTATTGTTGCATTGGTCTCAGGTTGGCCAAGTCATTGGTTGGCTACTCCAACAATTTCTGTTCCACCTTTACCCCAGCACAACTTGTACTCGGATGGGAAACTAAAAGATTTTAAAGTACTTTATATTATAAAATAGTCATGTATAAATTCTGTTTTCATTTGATTTTTTTTCCTTTTAAGACATAAAACCAACTTGGATTAGTAATAAAGCTAACTGTATCATTATGACCTTGGGTTTGTGTCCTTGTGATCTTGAGGAATTTAGAAAGCTTCTTGGCAGTGAAATCTCCTGACTCTTAAATGGGGTGTAAGGAAGCTTCCTTCATTACAAGGAATGTGAAAGAAACATGTTGAAACTGCAGTGCTATACAAAATACCATTCTTGAGTTAGAGACAAGACTAAAACTTGCTGAGAGAAACAGACCAGAGAAGTGTTCATCAGCACGGGTGGTTACATTCTTCTTCTTCTTCCTTGTATTGGTGTTATATGCTCATTACCATCTGGATGTATACTGCAGCAGGAGTGACTTTGGCATGAACAGACCTGCTGCCCTTTAGATCATTCACGTTTCAGTTAACCAAATCATTATGTTAAGATTTATCTCTTCTAAACCAGTCTGAAATTTAAAATACATTGTATCTCAGTAGGAACTCCTTGAACATATTCCCAGAATTGATGAATTGTGTTAGTATAAATCGTCTGACATACTGAGTGAGCATCTAGTAAGTCCAAGGTATGATGTTAAACACGGTTAAGTACAAAGATTTTTATGACATGGCTGTGCCTTCAATAGTTTTTTTTCTCTGATGGAATGAGTTGGAGAACATCACTAACGATTTGTGTTCAACTGTGTTAGATATGAAGCAAGTTCTCAGAGCATCTCTCCCATGCTCGCTGCCTACATACCGAGGCTGTCAGTTGCCAAAAGTCCAGCCCATGCCTTGTTCTGGCTCTTCTTCATCAATACCTTTTGGTATCCAGTTTCCAGGTGGATAACTACAAAGAGCTAATGAAACCCACATTCCATCTGTCCATCCATCCATCCATCCATCCATCCATCCATCCATCCATCCGTCCAATAAGCATCGTGTGAACTTCTGCTACATAATGTTTAACAGGGCTTTGGAGTAGTTTCAAGTTAAGAAGGGACATGAGTTAACTTTCACTCTGGTGGTAAAAATGACACTTGCCAAGAGTCTATTTGTTAAGGAATTTGGTAGGTCATTGGGGAGCCTCTTGTAGCTGTGCAATTACTGGCCATGTTATCTCGACTCTTCTATTTAAGACTCGGTTAAAGTGTGGTTAGTAAGAGTAGGCTATGCAGAAAGCACTATTTTCAAACTTCGTGCTATTTTGAGTGAATATGAATATATCAGATGTTCTGGGAACTGACTGCAAACAGAATAATCACATTTGTTCATACACACTTATTCCACTCTATTTTGTAAGTAATTATTTTTTTCTCCTGTCTGATACAAATTAGTCTTTTCCCTGATTTCCTTGTCTCCAAAGAGTTTTCTTTTTCTGCATGAGAAGGGAATTTAGATGCTACTGGATAAACTGGTGTGACTCAAGAGCCTGTAGGTAATTGAGAGTTGTCTTCACCTCCCTGGGAGATAGTCCTTCCCTATAGTGACCATCAATAAGCCATCCACACATTGCTCAGGTTTCATTAAATTCTCGGTGGTGCCCAAAGCAAGTGGCAATAGTGTTTGTGAGAGACCACAGCAGGGTAGGGACTCATGTTCAAAGTAAAGTTGAGACAGAACATGAGTTTCTTTCATTTCCGTTATGCTTCATGATAGAGCCATCCTAGGTAGGTTCTCAGTGCAAAGATTATCCATGGAAAACCAACAGTACAGTAGTTAACAAATAGAAAATATAAGTACTTACTCACTTGTCTCTACCAGGGCAGAGTTTTCCAACTCCTAACCCCAGTAGTTCACTCAATTATGTAGTGAATTAGAAACTAGCTATAGTTTCTAATTCTATTGCTTGGAAAATAGGGCTTGCTTGGAAAATAAGGCATGCATCAGAGAACATTCCTTTTTGTCAAGACCACTTAGAGCCTTGATTAACAAAGAGGCCAATGGAGACTAAATGAATACTTAGTTCAGAATATCACTACTAGTACGCAAATAGCATAAAGCAAGTGAAAGTACATAATTAGAATATGTAAAAGTTGACCTTTCTGGAGCACTATGACATCCTATAGAAATTCAACAGAGCCCAGAGGCACAGGAGTCCTCCTGTGGAGAGCCTGTCACCCCTAGGATTGCTATAGTCCTGATGCTTCCTATGCTGGGGGTATCATAGTGTCCTTTGTCTGACACTTCACACATGGTTAAGGAGAGCATCTAGTTAGCACTTGTTCCTGCAAAACCTGGATGAATGTGAGGAGATAATTAGATAAATCTACCATTTCAGCCCTTGCTCCTTTTGGGGGAAACACTCTGTAGCTGAATTGGAACACTACCATGAAACTGAGATGAGCTGACTGACGCTGGTGCCTGCCTTTGAACCCAGTACCTGGGAGGCAGAGAGAGAAGGATCTCTATGAGTTTAAGACCAGCCTGGTTTACAGAGCAAGTTCCAGGACAGCCAAGGCTACACTGAGAAACCCTGTCTTTAAAAACAAAACAAAACAACAGCAGCAGCAACAACAACAACAAACAAAACAAAAAAGGTTGAGATGAGTTCTCTTTTCTACCCCTCCTCTCTGCTGACCTGCTCGCTGTTCCTAGAGAGCCAACACTATGCTCCAAGGCTTTCCTTAGTGTGCTCCCAAGTATGTGCTGCACTTGTACATTAGGCATGTCCTGTGAATGGACAAGGCAAGGTGGATATATGTAAGCTTGTATTTTTTTAGAGTTCTACCTGTGTCCACTGGAGGTCTGTGCTCTGAAGTGGGTTAGTGGACAGTTGAGGAACCTGCTTTCTGCAGTGTAGAACATGGGCCCTGGGAAGTGTGACCGGAATCATTTTCCCTGGTAGGAAAGTTTATGTGAGGCCCCTTCCTAGCTTTCTTTCTTATTTATTTTCATTTCTTCCAACTTATAAATTGCCACATCGGACTACCTGGGGCTTCAGTCCTTGCTTCTCTTCCTTTTACCGTGACGACTGAATCCTCAGTTGATTTTGAGAAGTCTCATAGCCTCTAGCCAGTCCTTAAGTCATGTTTTTGTACTCGAGACTCAAACTCTGTCTCTAACCTGAACCTCCTTCAACAGTTCCAAATGACTGCATTTACTAATCCATTAGATATTTCTTCTAGAATGTCCAGTAGGTTTTAAAGCATTACCATTTGTGAACTCCTAAAATCCTGCCGACAAACCTGCCAGATGCTGCTCCTCTGGCTGCCTGCTAAAGAAGCCAGGTCTGTTTCCCAGGAGTCACTATCAATTCTTGCGGAGCTTAATTTTGTCTTTTATCCTCAAAGCACCAGAAAAATCTTTGCAGCTCTACAATCAGACTATATCCAGAATTCACCTGTTTCCCTGCCTGCCTACCACCTGGTCTTCATCTCCTGGACTGCCCTTCCCTCCAAGCTGAACTCCCTGCATGTAACTGCTTTCCTGTGTCCCATGCAACAAGCCCCCCTCTGTCTACAGTCCTCCCAATAGACTCCCATGGGTCTAAAAGTAAACGTCTTTACAGACTTAAGATCAGGCACTCTGTGATCTGACCCCTTGCCTCTCTTTGCTCTCTATCTTGTTTATCTCTCTCCAAACCACTGCTTCCTTTCTCTTTAGTTATACCAAGAACTCGTCTATCTTACTATCGCTTGTGTCATTCCCTCATTCTCAACGTCGGGTGTCTGCACAACTCAGACGACCCGTACGTCCTTTGGGTCTCACTGAAAAGGTCACACTTTAAGGAGTCATTTCTACACTTGCACTTGTTAAATAACACACTCACAGTTCCCTTGCCCTTAGTTTCATCTCTGCCTTTTGTTCTTTTCTCCAGCGTATCTTCCACATTGTGGCTTGATGTCTAGTGTCTCAAATGCTGCTTGTGGATGCTTCAGACATTGTCAAGTCTTAGCAAGGAGTAGAAAGAGGGAAAGAGAGGAAACAGACCTTGGAAGGGGTAGGGGAAACACATGTTGAAAGGGGATAGACAAGCTATAGACAAGAAACAAGCTTTGTATCATTTTCCCAAAACTCTTACCAGGTTGAAACAGCTTCCTGTTCTGATTGGAAACTGTTCTTGCTTTTGTCCATCAGCCATTGCTGTTGTCATGTGCAGCCATACCCCTAATTACACTTTGTCTACTAAAGATACAAGTTGTTAAGTGATGGTGCGGGGGATACAGCAGCAGTGAATCCCACTGCTCTGCTGCCGTGAAGCAAACAACAGGCTAAAAACCTAGGAACACTGGAGAGGGTGGCACAATTTGCTTACAAGAAAATTTGAGTCACTGCCCCATTGGAAACACAGGGGGATTCTATTTATGAGTGTCTAAGTGTGCTTGCATGCACGGCGATAGGCTTATTTATTATTTTTCTGATGTCATGAAATGATAGTGGAATATGTAATTATGGACAATGAAATGTGTTTATGGGCTTGGTCTGTGACATTTCCAAATGAGAAGCCACCCCTGTTCTAAAATGGAACATTGTTCACAGGTCCTAAAAATAGTCATCAACTCCTCCTCCTCCTCACCTCTCGGCCCTACAGTCTTGTTATTTCTGTGGGTCTCACCAGCTCTAGCCAAGGCAACAGAATGGATTTTAAGCCAGCAACCTAGGCTAATCTAACAAACAATATTGGTTTTTCTTATTTTATTTTTGATAACATATCTGAGGAAAGATCGAACGAGTTTATTGGCAGTGGGTATTTTTAAGTTCTCTTTGCCCTTTTCATGTAATTCACACTTAAAATAATTTTTACTCTATTTTTATTAATGTAGATTTAAATTCTTCCTCCAAAATGTAATTGATGTATTTAACATAGTACGTAGAGCCCTGAGTTCATCTTGATTTGGGTCAGATTGGACAAGTGTAGAACGACAACTTAGCTCAGGCATGCTGGCATATAGTGCTAGTCCTGGAGGCGTTAAGGTTTTACTAATTGCTTACAACTTTACAGAGCAGAAAACTGGCTATCTTATACAGTGAACCTTAGAACAAAACCAAACATGCACGTGTTTTACTAAGAACATTAAAGTGGGGTTTAGCTGAATTCTAGATTATTTTGAATTTCCATTAGAACTGTATTTATGAGAAAATCTGATTGGTCAAATATCCATTAGGATTTAGAAACATTTGCATTAGCTCTTTGAGTATCATTAGAACAACAGACTAAATGGTTAGTGGTCTTAAGATTTGGTGATGTTTGGTATGACATGTGGTAGTTAAAAAAGTCAACAATAGTTATTTTTTTCTAGTATATTCTACTGAGAAACTTGGAAGGTAATTCAAACCTTCCTCCTAGCAAAACTTATTGAACTACGTTTTCGTTTTCTTTTACAAATTACTAGCAGTTTGGAAAAAATTCAGCTTTCAGTAGCAAAATTCCATTTATATTTTTGAGTGATGTCAAATTTGGAAAACTTTATTAATAAAGTTTATTTTACTATCATTTTGTAAGATTTGGGAGTCTTTTCCATAGTCTAGGTTATGGCTCTGGACCTTTATTTCAAGGCCATCTTTCTGCACATTGTTTCTTCTTGCTAATGAACATTGCAGGCACATTTACTTTACAGTCTTTTGTCTCACATCTTGAAGTAGGAACAGAGTGTTCATCAAGCAGTGGACAATACCAGAATTCCCAGAAGCCTTACTCTATCCACACCTGGAGAAATGACTTTCCTCCTTATGCAAAATCACAAAAGCATACCCCAAAGTCCCAATCAAATGAACTCTTAAATACTTTTTTAGTATTTAAGTAGTCAGTATTAGGTTCTCTAAGTCCCTGTATTCCCACTATATCTCTTATCAGGAACATATGCATATAGGAAGGGAGAAAGGCTGAAGCAGGAGGGATTAGTCTTGTAGTGATGGCAATAGATCACACTTATTCAGAACGTGTAGAAATGTCAGTCAGTGAGATCATATTCAGAGGGCTCCCTCCAGGTGCTCACTTTTAGGTTGGGGCTATGTTGTTATTACACGGGTTCTGGCACAAAGTGGAGTTAACTCTTTCCCATCCCCTTGTTATCTCAAATAGTCCATTCCCATGTGCAGCATTACTTGGTTTTCCATATGTATAACCTTTGCCAGTGATTTTTATTTTATACTTAACACAGAGCATGCAAATCTGTCAGCTAGATCATGGATAATCCTGTCTGCTGAGTGTTTTCCCACAGTAGTGGTGTCATCAGGCTGACTGAGTGTCACATTGATCTTGTGGAGAAATTGTCATGTGTTTTCATTATGTGGCAGGAATTCTCAGATTTTAGACGGGATATTTACATGTGCCTATGTTGACCCAGATCAGATGTTTGCACTTTCGTTTTCACTAATTAGTCATAGATTCCAGAAAGGTGTCATGACTTAGTGAATGAAAGTTGGTAAAGTTTCAGAAATTATGGAAAAGTTAGCATCTTTCTTCTAAGTGTGATCCATATAATTTTTATATGTTAGTAATGAAAACAATGTCTTAAAAATGGATCAGTTAATTTTCTGTTCCTATTAGTTCACTAATGCTAACTTTTTAGGATAGTCCTGTGCCATCACACACAATGTATCTACAACTCAGTTTCAAAAAAAAAATGTGATTGTAAAACACTGAAGGAAACCTTTGCATTAGCCCAGTAGTGTTTAAACACTAGGGGTAAAACAGAATACATTTTGTGGTGGTTTCTAAATTGTGTTAATGCTGTGCACCTCCTGAGCAGCATTTCCATTTATGTCAAGAATTATTTAATCCTGAGGGATTGTTTCGTATTATTTTTATGGGCTCAAATGAATTTCAATACTCCTCCTTTTGCTTTTGGTATTTTAGTATACACTAGATGTTGCAATGTCTCAGAGGTTGTTTTGTCCCATAGATTCGAAATTTGAGGTGCTTTGAGCACCCAGACTTCAGATAAAACTTCTGAATTTGAATTTGGGACTGAAGAGTGGTTAAGAGCACATCCTGCTCTTTTAGAGGACCCGAGTGTGGCACGAGTCTTTCTCTGTCCCACCAGCTCCCGAATAACAACACAGAGACTTCTTATTAATTACAAAAGCTTGGCCTTTGCTCAGGCTTGTCCCCAAATAACTCTTATTGCTTAAATGAACCCATTTATATTCATCTAGGTTCTGCCACGTGGTGTTATCTCATTTCCACACTGCCCATCTTGCTTCCTCCGAGTCCGGCTGGGGACTCCATCTTCCTTATTTTTAGAATTCTCTCTGTGCCCAGAAGTCCTGCCTCCACCTCCTGACTAGATATTGAACACTCAACATTTTATTACACCAATCACAGCAACACATATTCATTCAGTCTACAAATAGCTCACAACACAAGCTTGGTTTCCAGCACCCATGTCAGCTTGCTCACAACCACTTGTAGCTCCAACTCCAAGGGATCCAATGCTTCTGGCTTCTGTGGGCACTTATGCTCATACGTACTCATATCCCACAGACATATAACTGAAGACAACAAAAATAGATCTTTAAAAATCAATTTAATTTGGAAATAGAAATCTCTGTTAAATAAGTCTGAACTTTCTCAGACTTTTATTGCAGTCAGTCATAGAAAGACACTAAATTCTTCATGGTTCTGAGACTTTATCTAATTGTTTGCTCTCTCTTATGAACATACTGATCGCTGTATTACTTTGTTAAACAATCACAACCCTTTGAATTAGAATTTACTTTCACTATAATTAAAACAGGGAAATAACCTTAATGAATTACAATGACTTTCTCAAGCTGCCACATCTAAGTAGTAGGACTGGTATCAAGCACAAGACTACCTAGCTCCAGCATCTAACCTATAATAACAATCTGTATCATTTCACTCTAGGATTTACTAAACAGCAGTGATGGGAAGAGTCAAATCTTGCTCAGTTATCAGGCAATGCAAACTTGGCTCAGGGGCTTATCTAGAGCAAGGAAGAGAGTCATTTGAGTAATGAACTGACATTGAACTGTACAATAGTAGACTGCTAGGTCTTGAGTGAAGCAAGTGAAGGAGTGGATCAGATCAGCAAAGGTGACAAAGAGAGGACCTGGCACCTGCCAGCTCCTTGGCTAGGAGCTTGGTAGGACTCAGGCTTTCGGGAAGATGGAGCACTAATTGGAGGTGTGAGTTGAAGTGGCACCCAAACCTGTTCCATGTTGGAAGCTTGCTTTGGGTTCATAGGTCCTACATAGCTGGTGTTGGGGGTGCAGCTGGGCAGAGAGGCTGGAGAGTGCCTTGTGAAGACACAGACGATCAATATTAGCCATGCTGGTTTTCCTTCCTCCTGTCAAATTCCTCCCGATAACTGTCATTATATCACAAAGATTTGACAATTATGAGGCCCCTGTTGCTGAAAAACTGCCTAGGCCTAATGAAGGGTCAGCCATGGATCAAAGTGAGGGTTTCCTGAGTGTCTAGACATGGGAGAAACACTGAGTTAGCTAAGTCAGTTGTTGTGATATAACAGATGTAATGTAAGGACATTAAACCCAGGAGTAGATATGAGTCAGGTTAGAGTATTCCTATTTCTGGGCAGGTGTTTTCTGTCTTTATAAAATGATGGCTTTTATGACATATCATTTGGAAGAGTTTCCCTCTTGTCTTATGATTTTTGCTAAAAGTTGGAACCCTGGATAGAAGCTACGGAGGCTAGATAGTGTGGGACATAGACATTTTCAATATGTTTGTCTTTGTGTGATAGGCTGATAGTCTTTATTTTAAAGAGACATAGTTTAACATGATGGCTTCTCCTTGGTTCTTCTGTCCCTCTTCCCTGGAGATGTTATCAAGCAATATTAAAAGTATTAAATAATGAAATTAAGTATTAATCCACTGACTAAAGAAAATTTGATAGGAGGCACCAAGGGTAGCAGGTTTTTTAATGAAGTTTAGCAGAGTGAAATGCAGAAAAAGGAGAATAAGTTTATCTAGAAAGTACCTGCCATCCTGTCAAAGGAGGAACTAACCAGAAGCCGGAAGCAAGTAGATTGGTCTCCCAGGGCTCTGGGTCATGCTACAACCTCTGAGTCATACAGAGTGCCAATGGGGTGACTCTTAAACTCCCAACACCCTGTGGTTCAACAAGATAACACACAAGGGGAGTGTTTAGACAGACCTAGATCTTTCTCCACCCAACATGATAGGTGATATTCTCTCCATTGCATCCCATTCTTTTCATGTAGAAGAATGAAGATTTATTCTTAGGAAAAAATAATTGCGAAGGCATATGGCTGAGGATATTTCATGTAGCAAAGAGAAAGTGTGAACCATAGGGCTGAAAAAAAATCACAGATCTTGTAAATCTATGTAGTAAGTGCTTCTGAGGCAGGAAAGCAGGATATTAGTGATATTTTTGTGAAACAGATTGACATTTGGATATAAAAGATTTCTGCCTGTATATTTGAGAATCTCCCAGAAGTGAGAAGGTGTTTTCACAGGTTCAATGCTCTTGAATGTGAGGTTCATGAATGTGAATATGGAGGTAAAAATTACAAGGCATTTGAGGGAAATATTCAATGGTGAAGTCAGAATAAGATAAACTAGTAAAAAAAGATGAATCCATGTGCAAAATAGTATTGAAGAATATTTTAATTTTTATATTGGAGTCAGCATTATATAAACTAAGAACAGGATGGAAATATAAAGAATGATCATGGAAAAGGGGTCTTATAAAATATATATCACCAAAAAACTAAAGGAAAGTTTGGAAAGCAATTATCCTACCAAGTAAATAAAAGCAATGCAATGAAAAAGTTACAAAATTTAAGAAAGCAAGGTACCCACATTCATATCTGATGTGAAATCTAGAAAGGGACCAGAGAATGAGGGTAGAAAATTAACATAGAAGTAATTTAAAGATTCTCAAAGTCAAAGAAAGTTTGTTTGTAAAGAATATTTCAAGAAAGTTAGTATAGGGTTGGAGAACTTTGAACAATGGAAATGATTGTAGAAATCCATAAAACAGAGGAAAAGAAATACATAAAAAGAAATTGGCATCACAGATCTAGAATAACAACATTGCATTTCAGAAAGCATAGTAATAGCACCTTTAAAATTAAGAGCTCTGATTTTCAGCTTAGTTTCATTGCCAAGAGAATGAGCATCCAGTTGTGCAGCAAAATGATCATACTTTAGAAAAAAACTAAAATCTGCCTCTCATTAACCTTTCTTAGAAAGCTATGAGTAGGTGTGCCCGGCAAAATGACGGGTAACTGTGAAGAAAGAGAGCGTAGGTTACAGAAAGTATGGCAGTTACCACACTAGAGGACAAGCGAAAGCTCCTAGAATGACAGTTGTACAAAGCTGAGGTTGGGGAAGTGCTGTGCGAGGTAATGTTTAGTGAAGCTGATAGAATGTCTGCTATCACTTCATTGTGGAGACAGAACTGCATGTCTAAGTATTAAAGACAAGTAAGTGAAATGGGTTGTGATGATAAGTCTTGGTCATTGTCACTTAAGAAATATCAAAGGTGGCTAAGGAAGAAAACGTGACCACATACATAAGATTAAAACTTTTAAAACTATATTTGGGGATGGAGGAAAGTGTAAGTCAGTTTATAAGTCTAAAATATGATCTGTACTTCACTGGGCTCTGTGCAGGTATACCAGTCCTTGCAGGTAATCTATCAAAATATGATCTGTACTTCACTGGGCTCTGTGCAGGTATAACAGTCCTTGCAGGTAATCTATCATCAAAGCTTTGTTTCTTCTACCCTTATTTGTCCATCTATTATCTATCTCAATCATCATCTATCTTATGTTTGGAATATGCTGTTTTTCCTAAACTGTATCAGGGCTCTACATCATGTGTATATGTGGTGCGTGTGCGTGTGCGCACGTGTGTGCGTATGTTATCGATACTTTTTAGTAGGAAGGTTCTTTTTCCTCAGACACAGAATTAAAAGACAGGAACATGGCACAATACACAGTGAAATTGCTCATTAGCAAGTATTACAGAATTCTTAGGTAGCAAAGGGGTGCCCAGAACTGGGGAAAGCCCTGACTGTGGGTTTTGGGTTTTTACTTGGATTTAGAGTGTCCTACTCAGATTTCCTCTCCCTCCCTTTCTCTATTGATCTAGAGGTGTCTGTGAGCTCCTTCTGTGGCAAGGACTAGGTCTTTGTGTCTGTAACCGCTGACTGGTGGAGCAATGAGTGGATGTCCAAACCTTCTGTGCTCCATAGTGTAACAGGTACAGAGAGATTCACTTCATGGGAGGAGCAGAAGCTCACTCTTCAGGACAAAAAGTAGAAAGAAATGGAAAATTTCTGACCATTTCTGGGCAGAGAGAACAGAGAGAGAAAGATGAGGAGGGGGGGGAAGGAAGAAAGAAAGAAAGAAAGAAGAAAGAAAGAAAGAAAGAAAGAAAGAA
>LOJH01003195.1:0-10201 GCA_001685095.1 Ellobius talpinus | reverse complement strand
AGAAAGAAAGAAAGAAAGAAAGAAAGAAAGAAAGAAAGAAAGAAAAAGAAAAATCCCCAAACAGGGTTCCCATTCTCCAATCCCAGAGGCCTTTGGGAGAGGACGCTGGAGAAACACTTCATCCAAGCTGAACTTGGTGAATCATTGTGCTGAGCTTTCTTACAGGAGGATAAATAACAGTTCACTCACAGCAGCATGGCTGACTTAGTCGTCTATGTGGGGACTCATGTATCTAGAGCTCTGTGCTTGACCTGGGCAGCTCCCTCAGCTCTGTCCTCAGGAATTGTACACTGTTTTTACAATCTCAGGAACCTTGTGCATCTTAAAACTTTCTCAGATTCCTGAGCTTTGTTTCTTATTTTTCCAAGTCTCTTGAGCCTCCTTCCTCCAGTGGGGGCTGTTTCAATTCAGACAAAATAGCTACACAATAATGAAGGAAGGGTAGAGATAAATCAGAGCCCACATATCATTTGGGACAGGTTCCTAACCAGGGTCTACTTTGCTTTTCCGTTCTAGGGTCTAAATACTTTTGCCAGAAAGCAACTTGGGGGAAGAGAAGGGTTCATTTTGACAATTCCAGGCCACAATCCATCATTGCAGGAGATCAGGGCAGGATGCTGCTGGCCTGCTCACTCACTGGTTCATGCCCCACTGGCGTTCTTATATACTTCAGGGCCCCCGCCTCAGGATAGCACTGCCCACAGTGGGCTGTTCCCTCTCCTGTCAATCGCCACTCAAGGCAGTTCTTCAGTTGAAGCTCCCTCTTTCCTGGTGAATCTAGGTAGTGTCAAGTTCACAGTCAAGGCAGCGTCCATGTGTTCAGTTTAAATTTGGTTCAGGAGAAAGGGGATTTTACACTCAAATAGTATGATTGGTGGCTTTGCGAGAATTTCACAGTGTGGAAAGAGGCCATCCTCTTAACCTTCCTTTTAGGTAATTTAGAAACTCAGGAACCCTTTGTTTTCTTACTAGAGCTTTAAAGTGTAAGTGTCAAATTATTTCCTGGATTCTACCACAAATGATTAGTAAAGTCATAGACCTATAATCTTGACTTCTGTTTAATGTATGTGCTTCTGTGTTTATGTTCTGATTGCCGGTTCACTAGCTTCTACAGAGGCCTGCTGGAGGGGCCAGGGCAGTTCTGGAGTTTTGGGAACTTACTTTCACTGGAAGGTGAATGTGATCCTGGATTTCAAATGCCAAACACTACCTTCTGCCTCAGATATGAACTCTGCTCTCAATTTTTAGCTCATACTTTAGAACCAGGTCTCTCGGGCACATACTAATATTCTTCTCTTCTGAAACCTCTTGTGTTGGGCCCCCACAGTTCAAGTCACCCATAGCACCACTGTCTTTACTGGTCCTCCTAGTATGGCCCATTAAGCCCCACTTAAAGGGTCCAATCATTTTTCTAGTCGGAAATCCCAAACTGCTCCATATTCCTCCAAACAGAGGCATGATCCAGCCTATCACAGAAATACTCTAGTCCCTGGTACCAAATTCTGTCTTAGTTAAGGTTTCTTTGGCTGTGAGACACCATGACCATGGCAATTCTTACAAAGGAAAGCATTTAATTGGGGATGCCTTACAGCTCAGAAGTTTCGTCCGTTGTTATCATGGTGTGACGCATGGTAGCACATAGGTAGGCATGGTGCTGGAGAAGGAGCCAAGAGTTCTACATCTAGATTGGCAGATAGGAGGAGCAGAGAGAACAGTGTGGGCCTGTTTTGGGCTTCTGAAATCCCAAAACCCAACTCCCGTGACACACTTCATCCAACAAGACCGCACCTCAATTCCTTGTGAGCCTATAGGGGCCATTTTCATTCAAACCACCACGATCCTCCATGTTAGGTTGCACATCTTCTCTGGTCCTTACCCTCTGCTTTGAGAAGCAAACAAGAGAATAATTTCTTCATGATATGCTATGATGAATCACTCTTGGTTGTGTTTTAGGTACATTGCAGGGCTTTCTGGTTGTATTAAAGTACATAATAAAATGCAGACCAGTGTGGTCTAGACAGATACTGCCTGATGGTACATGGCTTGGACTTCCCTTATCCTGTTTTCTCAGTGTGCTCAACACTCACAGGGGCTTGGGACAGGAACTACATGGTCCATAGATTTATCTTTCTGTTTTTCTAGGTTCTTTCCTCTCCAGGGTATGTGTTCACATCAAGCAGGGAGAAGGAGGAAAGGTATGAACCACCTCCTTGACTGGGGAAACTGCTAACACTGTTGATATGGCTCGTACAGTACACTGGCCTGAGCCCATGCCTCACTGGACAAGCCATTTCTTCTTAGCCCTGAGATGATACAGCACAGTTGGATCCAGTACTTTTGCTGGGTCTTTGTTTTCTAATTTTTTGGGAGAGCAGTATGGATCTTATTTAAATACCTCAGATTTGGCTAACAGTGTTTTAAGAATGCTTCATAACTTTGGGGAGTTGTTCAACTTGAAACTTCTTATTCAAAGAAAGGGTGATGTTTAAATATCAAAGCTGTTTGCCAACAGTAATGGCAATTAGGATTTAGTAGTCGACAAAGTCCCTTGTTCCTGTGTTTAGTGTAGAACAGAAAAAATGAGATGTGGGTGGGAGGCAATGATGCTGGCAGTCGCATCTCACTGAGAAGTTATTTCTAGCCCATTCTCTCTCTCCCTCCCAGAAACATTTACTGAGGAGATAGTACTATATGCTAATGAGTTATGATAACGATTATGTAGCTTTATAGTGATTAAACTTCAGATCTTCCTTCCATGTTGGAAATTAATATTCATAGGTCATTGGAGCCATCATAAATCTTACTTTCTTATATTTGAAAGATAAATCTTGAACTAGAATAAGCTGCATATGTTAAGTATTTGTAGTTATTATACTTTCTGAACACACTGGCCTGCTGCACTGCAAAGAGCTTTCATTGTCTGAAATAATTTTGCCTTGATCTCTGTGTTTCTTATGGGTTCAGTCACACCAGTTTTCATGTGTGTATAATTTGCATGCTGAATGTTTTCTGTGATTTTCTTTCATCCTTTGAATGTTTTTTGATTGTGTTTCAGTTACTTAGTACATTTCTCTTTAATATTCTTCCTAATATTGTTGATGCTCTAACTTTGTGTAACCTGTTTCTCTTCGGCCTGTTTTACTTTACCTTCTCATTGTCACCTTTGTTTCATTTTAATTTGATCCAATGTTTCATAAATAATATATTTTAGTTATAATACTTTATTTTTCAAAATCATTGCTCTGAAAATTACAGCATCCATATAGAAACTGACATTTCTTGGAATTTATATTATAAACTTTATGGTTGTTATGTGAGATGTTAAAAAACCATTTTTTTTAAATTTAGGCCTACAATTCACAACCTTGCCTTAACCTCCTGATGGCTGAATGACAGTTGGTATATATCACCATGCTCATCTGAAAATTTTCAGTAATTGCATTTATTCCCCTTGTCTTTTGTGTGTAATGTCATATAGTTTACTTCTGTTTTCATCCTAGACCCAATAGTGCAGTATTACTCTTTCTACAAAGTCTGTTTTCTTTGAGGGAAGAGGGAAAGGCTGCCTCTTGTTATTTACACAGTAGCTATCTCTCATGTTCCTTTCCTCCTTTGAAATTGGTATGATTTTCCTACAAATGAAGAAATAACTCTTTGTCTCTCTCCGTCCTGTAGAAAGGCTGTTCACACATACATACATACTGTATACATTTACAAACAGTCTCTCTTTTATGCACACATATACATACACATGAACACTATCACACATCGACACACACACACACACACACACTTTCACATACACACACAGAGCATAGCACACAGAGAATAAGACTCTCTACAAAACATGGTAGGGAACTTTGGAAGCAGAAGTCAGGTCCTTTCTTGAGGTCTGGAGTCTGCAGTCTTTCTGGGGGTCTTCCTTCTCCAATTTAAGGTTAGTTAGTTTGAACCAAGACAAAGAAGCTAATAGAGCCACAAGTTCATATCGAACAAATCCTGGTCTGGCCTTGACTTTCTTTGATGGTACACAGGCAGGGAGTCTACTGGCCAGAGAAAAATTCCACCAGGCTTTTGTCTCAAGTCAGGAGGGTGAGAAAGAAGGCAGTCATTTTGGAAACCCACCATTCTTATTATCTAGTCTTGGCCCTTTCCCTGTTAGCCTGCCTGTCAGAGAATCAAACTGATAGTCCTTCATGCCTCTTTCTCTTTTGAATGCAGATAAAGGAAACAAGTCTAAGATTTGTATTTATACCTAGCCTTATTTTGCCACCCTTGGGGATGAGGTCACAGGGCGAGGAATGCTGGGTTGGAGCTTCTCCTTCACTCTAGGGGTAAAAATGGCATTTCTGCCCATGGTTGCTTTGAGGGGAAGTTCATTGTCGTCCAAATGGCTGCTCCTCTAGAGTTTCTTTCATTTATTTTTATGGTCACCTTAATGATCATTGTCAGTATCTTTGATTTTCAGTAGTTTGACAGCATGAGGTTATTTGTGATTTTCTTTGTACTAGAGGTTCACTGAGCTTTTTGGATCTCTAGATATTTTCCAACAAACCGGAAAAGAATCAGCCCTTATTCCTTTTAATATTTTACTGCCCCATTCTTTTGTTTCCGTTTTCACCTAAAAGTTGCATACCTGAGGCTAACTGAGATTTTTGAGAACATCTTCACTGAAACTTTTACACTTTAAAAAATTTCATCATTATTATTTAAATCCAATAATAAAAACAAATCTGTCTTTAAGTTCAGAGTCTCTATTCTATTGTCTTTAATTTGCTACTAACCTGCTTGGTGCATGTTTTAATTTTAAATATATTGCTTTTCAGTTCTAGAATTGGTTCACTAAGAGTTCACCATCTGTGCACTTCTATGTTCACATTTCCTCTGTGTCCCTGAACATACTTAGCATACCTATTTAAAAAGTTCTCTTCTAATTCTTACATTTGGGTGATCTCTTGGCCACTTTACATTGGCTGCTTATTTTCCTCTATCATATCATGTGTTCCCGCTTCTTTATATTATTTACAATTTTTATTGTAAATTCAACATCAAAAGTAATTCCCTATATGGAATCTGGAGTATATTGCCTTCTTCAAAGGGGAATTGAATTTGTTGCCAGTGGCCAGTTAAATTTCTTTCATTTTTTTGACCTCATCAAATGTACTTTTATGTTAGGATGGTTCTCTTTGAGGCTTGTCATTGGTCTTAAAGCCTGGCCTGAACTTTAGAGGTAAGCTCCAATTGTGGCCTTTTCTATTATAGAGAAGGGCTCAGGTATCTGGTGAGACTGCTTTCCAGCAGCACTGGTATTGGTGGCTCTCAGCAGGGTGTGGCACCTGATGACTCTTTGTAAATCTCTGAGTGTTGGCATACAAAAGAGTTCCACAATAGCCCCAAATGGAGTATAACAAAGATTTATTTATCTGGGGATAAACTCACAGAAAGAGTAGCTATCCACAGTCCTTTGCAAGTGCTGGGAACTGGAACCAAATTGAGCAGGTCTGGACATGCTTTTCATCTGCATTTATAGTACATGAGATCACACCAAAGTGTGCCAATATCTTAAAGGCTATTGGCTGAACGAGTTCCCACAGCACCTCCCCTTTTGTCTAAATAAGAGAGTTCTAACCCTAATACAAAACTATATACAATAAGAACAAATATCAATTATTGTTTAGTGAAAAGAAGAGGCAAAAACATACATAAAAATTAGAAGTACAACCAGCATGAACATCATCAAACAAGAAACATATGCTAAATATTTCAATAGTTATCCTATATTAAGGAGTCTAAGTCTTGTATTGCCTATGTCACAAGAAGAAAGTAACTATACTATGACTATCTAGTCTTCAACCCACCAAATATCTGAGAAGAAAATATTACTTGAGTAAACAGGAAGCGCAATCAAGCATCTTCCAAAAAATGCAAGAAATGACAGAAACAACTGACTTTGGGCAATTGCCCAAAATCACATTTGCAACTTTGGGTCAACCAACTTTGGCTAAGGTCTAGAGTAACTCATAGACCATTTTCAGAGGCAGGAAAATTTGAAAAACCATTTTACCCTGTCTTGGCAAGTTTTGGCAATCTCTTTGCTTGTATTCTGCTTGTCCAGTCTGGACACCATGCATTTTGTCAGTGTTCAAGGCAGTGGCAGTTCTTTGCCCAAAGGCCAGTTTTGCCAAGAAGAAAACAAGCTCCAAGTGGAGTGTCTTTTGTGCTAAACATTCTCTTGGGAATAGATCAGTGCTGCCAGGAGCAATTGTGTCTCACATCAACAGGGTCCTTAGTTATTTAAATGCCATATTCTACAGTTCTTTGAAGTATTTGAAGATTGCCTATCTATGCAGAATACAATCTCTATGCATCTAAAGAACCTGATTCATCTAACTATAAGTATGACAAACATGGATGACTACTGATCTGTAATTCTTAATGCCTATATAAATTAAAGATGAAGGCCTCATATTAAAATATTAAACAGTCTTTAAACAAATGTGCAGCAGATGAGGACAATGACCTCAAAATGTAAACAATATATATATCATGATCAAAGGTAGTAATGTATAGTACAATATGATAAGCATATCCTAAAATTGCATCAATATACAAAATATCTTAAGTAGAGGTAGAAACATACATGCATACAATATAACAAAATAACTTTGAATAGGTGTACAAATATTGTAAACAGAAATAGGAGCATATTCAGTATAACAAATATAGCTTGAATTTTTATCACTATATAAGAATATATATCAATGTAAATTGACTATAAATAATAGCTCACAAGTAATAATCTAATCTACCTATTATCCCATCACATTCGTCTCCCCCTTTTTTCCTTTTTTTCAGGAGAGATACCTGAGTTTACTTCATTTCCACCCCCAACCCTATACCACTTATAACCAACCCCTAATAGATGTCCCTAACGGCAAGAACAAACTTTGTTGGGAGAGGGGATGTTGTTTTCTGGAATTACTTCCAGCTGTCATGGGGGCAATGTTACTTCTATGGGATCCTGTAAAAACTAAAATGATGGTTAAGTTTCAAGATTACTGTCTGGTATAACTGCAAATATTCTCTGAGTAGACATTAGGTTTTTTTCTAAAGGTCTTATTCGAAGGTCTGGCCAGAACGTTGTAAGATGGTCACCATGTCAGCTAGCCAAGTTGGAATCATCTTGAGCAGTTTGTAACTCAAAACTGATTTTAAAGTGATGCTATCAGCATCATGACATCTTATCAACCAGGTGGAATCATTGTTGTGGGGCCGCATCTTCTTCCTGGAAACTTCAAAGATTACTGCAGGAAAATGTGTTGTTCATTGTGGATAACTTAAACATTATTTATATAGACATATATTCAATGAAAGGTACCAGAGACAAATATATAGCAGTGGTGTGGATTCTGACCATGTTGGTGCCAATTGTCATACAAAAGAGTTCCACAATAGCTCAGAATGGAGTATAACAAAGGTTTATTTATCTGGGGGATAAACTCACAGTAAGAGTATCCACTGGCTGAGGCATTCTCACCGCATCTGAACATTGAGGCGTCTGTTTTCAGTCCTGCCAGCCTCACTGTTTCAGCTCTTCAGTTAAAGTCGCATGGATGACCTCCAAGCATACTTTTGGATCTTTAGTCTTCTGGGGTGCTCTCTCACTCCCAGAACTCACCCCTTAAAGTCTATTTTCCTTAGCAATGGTGAGCTCCAAGCTGCAGCTCCTCACTTGTGGTCCTGGTGATGCCAGGCTCCATCTCCCTGTGGAGAGTCTACAGAGTGTCCAAGGCAGGAAGTTCAGGCCTCCATGGGCTACTTGTGGCCTCTTCCTCTTTCATGGGTTGCTGTTTTTACCTTCCATGTGGAGTGCATGTCAGAGTCATATGGCTGATGTTCTGCCATCCACGTGCTTTTTCTCCCACGTCTATATCAGTCTCCTTCAGTTTTTCATCTTTACCCTTTCTGAATTCTTCCTCTTTTCACAGTTTGCCTCACTGCAAGAAATGGGACATGGTAGCACCCAACAGACAGTGTACTGTGCATATAAATGAGAACTACTTTTGGGCGTGTGAACAGTTTTTCCTAGTTTGGAATCTGACTTTAGGCCTCAAGTTCCCCTCCTGTTTTCTTCTGGGTGTCCATCTTCCCTGCACAGCTGTCACTGGGCAGGCTAAGTCGTGGCAGAGACCCTCTGAGGAAGCCTGTGATCTCCCCTTCCTGAGGCCCCCATACAGAGCCTGCTGTCAGTCTCAGGCCTGAAGCCCACAGTTGACAGCTCACTTTCCACTGCTGAGTAGAGCAGCAATGTCGCAAGATCATTCATTACAGAGGGATGGGTGAACTGAGGGGACGGAAGTCTTCAGATTAGTTATTTATGGCCCGATTTTCATGATACAGCAGGCTTCACAATCATTCACAGCTCCTTACTTAAAATTTCCTTTTGTTCAGTATTTCTTTCTTTGTAACATCAAGATAATCATCTACATGTTTATTACCTAAAGCAAAACATAGAGATGAATCACAAGGAAAACCATCACCAGCTTTAAAGTTCTTACGTTTAAAAACTAGTTCAGTGTTTTGATTTACACTTTTCAATAAATAAATAATGAAGTTATTATGAATTACACTAAAATTAGTTATATTCTCATTGCATATTTTAGCTTCAGAGAAAATGTTTAATTGTGTACTTTTGATGTATTTTACATAACTATGTTTGCCTCTAATTTGGCATGAAAATTACATTTCCAGAACCAAGTTATATAGTATATTTTCAGACACATCAATGGAGATTAGCATGTCATTTCGCAAGTCCTGATTCTGCTTTCCCCATCATCCCATTGCCATAGAAGACAAATCAATGATTTTTAGTTTTTTTTAGTTTTTTAATAATCGGGTTGTTCTGAAATGTTAAATTTTAAGACCTGCAATTGTGCAGTCATAACCTGACCTTTACTTACATTTGTTTTGGCAGTGTAAGCAGTCATGACTTAATAGCCCTATGTGTAGGCCAGCTTCAACTTCCAGGTAAACCTATCTAAACTGCAGTTAGCAAATCAATTGGAAGTTTGAGTATTCACAAGTCAGTAGGCCCAGGACCTATGGTTTTTGATTATCTGCACAATTCGCTCTTAGTTCTTCATCTCTTTTGGATGTGAGATGTTTCACATATTTTTTTTATTATCCCTGTATTTATTAATTACTTCTTAGTAATTCCTATGACAGAAACTGCAAATATGATCTAGAAAGTAAATTATCATGTAAATAGATCATCCAAGTGTTTGGGTATAGCATGGAAGGAAATAGATGTGAGGCATCTGAATCACGTCTTGAAAGATGAGTAAGTCTTAGAGCCATGCAGGGTGGTGTGATTTGAGTGGGGACAGGGCGTGACGTGAGAGCATGTTGCCCTTAGGTAGGAAGATAGGCAGTCTAGTGCAGATGGCGTGCTGAGCCTAGAGCAGTCATAGCGTAGGTGGCAGTGATGGATGAGAGATAGGATTGGACAAGGGTACATCAGCCAGTTCTTGAGAAGCCTCCTCATTTGTCACCCGAAATCTTCTCTTCAATTTTCTTTTATTTATGTACATTTTACAGTGGAAAATCAGCTCCAATGTTTAAATTGTCATGAGTTTTAATTAGTCAAGTTTAAATTAATGGTTTTATTATTTTTAAAGGGCATCAGTTAAACTCATTAAGACTTTGGAGTTATAAAAGAATAAGTTGATAGCAAACCTTGTTCTCTTTTTCATTTTTAAAATACTTTAAATATTATACCCACAGGTAAAGCACAAGAGCCATTGGCTGTGACCGGGCCAAGGTGCATCCCAGAGGATGTGAATGGTGACTGTCCTGGTTCAGAGCCAGGACCTCTCTTCCTGTTCTTATGTGGTTCTGAGGAACTCTCTGGTCTTCTGCTCTGTTTTCTGACACTCTGACCACACCTGTCCCTAATTTCCTGCTTTTTTCCTTAAGTTAATGGTGCTATTTCACTTGTAGGGAGTTCTCCCTGTTTGAGATCCTTTGATGCAGTCTTTAGGTTGAAGCCATCACTTTTCTGTCATTCATGGTTGTAACATGAGGGGCCTGCTTGCTGGGGTTTCTGTCCCACCTGGTTCCCCACAGCCAGCAAGCCCCAAAGAAAACCATACAGAGATCTCTGTAAGTTATAAAGCTGATTGGCCCATTAGGTCAGGCTACT